>PVLC010024913.1:0-24135 GCA_004027655.1 Graphiurus murinus
GGGGAAGACTTCAGGACACTTTTCTTCCAGCAAAGCCAACATTACAAAGCATTGAAATCAATAGCCAGCATGAATAGCGGTCATTCCCTCTTTAATCGTTTCTGCTGGGCCCATTTCAATTCTAGCCACTGTACACATCCATCTGGGCCACAACTGTTCCTGCCTCTATTGTGTTCATGCTTCCTCCTTCCTTTCATCCATTTTACTTTCTTCCACAACATCATCTCTCTGGGCCCCAGTTTTACACATACCTTCCTGGTCAAACTATAAATCTATAAAGCTTCTCTGCTTTACTTTCTGCTCCTGAAATTTGGGGTATGATTTGCTGAACTCAGACATCAAGATCCATAATGCATTTTGGATACTTTGCCATTTTGAGATTTTTTTTTGTCCACCGGTTTAACCAGTCCATCATCTTTAAAATCGGCCTCACACAGTTTCAGGACATGGGCAAAATGTTGATAACTTTTCTGCCAGAATGTAACATATACAGCCTCTTCTCCATTTTCCTATGGAGTATCCTTTGCCCTCCAAAATCTCTTGAGTACAGTCTCTACCATTTGCCTTTCTAGCTACATTCTGCCACTCCAACTTCCTCTCACAAACCAATTCCAAAGACTCACAAAACTCATGGTAGACTTTCATAAAGAGGTGACCTCGCTTCTCTGACACCAATTTCTATCTGTGCCAGCATTCTCACTGATAGAAACTAAAATGACTGACCACGCAACTTAGAGGAAGGAAGATTTATTTACCAAAAATTTTAAATAATTGGTAATATTCAAGTATAGAGAGTGAATTTAGGTTGGGAAAAAGTTGGAGAAGTGATTACTGTATGGATCTTAATATTTTTAAGTCAGATGTGGAGGGCATTTGGAAATCACTAATAAATTTTAAGGTAGAAATAAATTTTAAGGTAGAATTGAATAGAAACTCATTGTATTAGTCAGGGGGAAGGAGGGAGGGAGGGAGAGAGAGAATGAAAATATTGGATATGGGAATTGGTTCATGTGATTATGGAAGGCAAGAAATCCCACAGTATGCCATCTTCAAGCTGGAGCCCCAGGAAAGCTGATGGTATATATAATTTGATCTGAGTCTAAAAGCTTAAAAACTAGGGGAGTCAATGGTGTAACTACCATTCTAAAGCTGAGGGCTATAATTCCAGTACTGCTCATGTCTGGGGGCAGGAGAAAATGAATGTCCCAGCTCAGGGATATATAGAAAATTGCTATTTGTCTAATGTTTTTTCTATTGGGGCCCTCTCTTGATGGGAGGATGCCCATCTACATTGGGAAAGTAGATTTTCTTTGCTCAGTCCACTAATGCAAATGTTAAACTCTTCCAGAAACACTCTCACAGACACACTCAGAAATAATATTTTTTTTTTTTTATCAGCAATCTGGGTATCCCTTAACCCAGTCAAATTGGCAGGTAAAATTAACTATCACATCTACTCTCACTGTACTTCAGAGGGATCAAATCTTGAGTTTAGGGAGATCTTGTTAGAAATTAATAATTTAGAAAAAAAGGACATAGGGTAAACCAGGTGGTTACAATGGAAACATAAAAATTTGAAATATCTGAATGTACTTAAAATGAAAAATTTTAAGAAACAGACAGAAAGAAATAAGGTATTGTTGAAGGCCTTTATGCAAAGGGTGCCCCAAAAGCATTGCCTGTATTCATGCAAAGTATATTGCTTTTTCTATAGCTAGGGAAATGCATATGAAGGAGCACGTAGGTAAGAGAGAATTAGAGTGTGTTTATTAAATAATTTGGAGGAGTGTTCAAGGATTCAGTGCTGTCAGAAAGTGAAGATAATTCAGTGACTAAATCTCTTAATAATTCATATCTCAAGATGAGAGTGAGCACTTGGAGCAAGATCTGTCATTGTTACAGTGGCAGAGTCCTTTCTTTGTACTAGAATAAGGCATGGGTACTGAATGGTTGTATCTTTATCTTGTTCTACCAGAGTCTCAAAATGACCTTGTCTAATCTCTCTTGACCTCTGTTCAGTATGGAACATTATAGTGTAGTTAAGTAACTGTTTCCAGAGCCATTTCTTTCCTTTTATTATTTTTCTCCTTCTCAGTCTCTTCCATTTTATGCAAGGCAAACTATGTTGATCTAGTTATCCAGGATTGTAGGATTATCAAACCCTCTTAATAAGAAGATTCTCTAAAAAATTTTGATTTTAATTTTATTTGAGTCCTTCCCTTCTATTTCTTTTGTTGTAATATTGCTAAACCATCTGATGTGATAATGGATATGAGGTAGCATTTGAGATTATTGTAAGAACTCATCATCTGACTAATTTAAACAATTACCAGAAACAAAATGATTTTTAGTTTCAATAATTATGTTTCAATATCTAATAAAACCACAAAATTGTTTCCAGGGTCTACCTAGGTCTCCTCTAAATATCCTTATAACTTTTTTCTTTAACCCAGGAAAGTACTGAATATGACTGAGGAAGTAGATGGAGTTCTTTATATCTTTTAACAAAAAGTAAAAGAAGGTAGATAAATAACTTGAGAATTTATACTTTTGAGTTTTCTATTGTATACTAGGAAATATGTGCCTTTGTCTATAGACAGCAGGAAACTTTTGGGGAATTTCCTCTTCGAGTATGATATTGGTTTAGTGCTTTAGAAAAAAAATCATTCTAGACTTACTATTAAGAGAGGAATTAGAAAATATATCTGTCTAGTAAGGATCTAAGTTTGAAAAGTATATAAGTGGGGCAAATTTATCCCACATAAAATTAGAAAATAGAAGCAAGAAACCGAGTAAATATTAACATACAAAAGAGATTATGAGGAAAAGATATCCATGTAGTTTTATTCCTAGATGTTTGGCATGGCTAGTTTGGAAGGGAGTAATGTCATGATACTGTGAGTGCAAAAAAAGAAACATATTCGAAAGAGGAAAACTTAATTAATATAACAGAAATTATAATTTTAATGGTTAATTTTATGTGTCAACTTGATTTGAGTAAGAGATGCTCAAACAGCTGGTAAAACATTTCTGAATATGCCTGTGAAGGTGTTTGTCAATATGCAGAAAAAGGTAAACAGAACATTACTGTCGCTAGGCAGAACATTGTGTTTTTACTTCATTATTGGAAAGTTAAAACATAAAATGTAACAAAAGCATAAGAATATAAAAATCTTACTTGAAGACACCACTTTTAATAGTATTGTCATTTTAAACCACTAGAATGTAATACATAAAGCCATTTTTTTTTTTTTTTTTTGCAGTACTGGGGATTGAATTTAGGGGCATTCTACCTCTGAGCTATACCCCCAGCCATATTTTTTATTCTTTATTTTGAAACAGGGTCTCACGAAGTTGCAGAGGGCCTCACTAGGTAACTAAGACTGACCTCGAACCTGGATCCTCTGGTCTCAGCCTTCCAAATGCTGGGATTACAAGCGTACATGCTGAGCATAAAGCCATTTTATTAATTTATATTAAACTTAAGATTTAAGAGCAAGGTCTACTTGTGTTACTTTTCCTTTAGAGTTATCTTACTTATTCTTCACTCAAAGATAAATGTAAGACATTAATTTGAATAATGACACAAATTGAAAAGTACAGATCAGTCAAGTGATTAACAGCAGAAACTGATGTCTGAGCAACTAAGAAACATTTATAAGTTGTGTTATATCAGGCAATGTTTATAATTTTTTTTTGTGCCTCAGGTTCTACATCAGTAAAAGGGAAATAATTATTATAAGAATACTATGAGGTTTGAACAACAATAAACTAAAGTATTTAAACAATGCTTGGTTTAATAATAATAATATGATAAACATACTATTTATTATATATTACAATTATATATGCTAATATATTATGTATCATAAATATTAATATAATAATAGGCATAATATAATGAAACAAAAGTTCATTTTTATATATTGCTATATAAGAGTTAATTTACATGCTTTTTATATTTCTGTAGTCATTTTTAGACTAGAAGTATAATTATATAGTGACATGAATTTTCTAACTTGAACAACTAAATGTCCATTGTGAAATAAAGACCATATGTTTATATGACAGTTTACAATTGCAACTAATAATAGATGGTCTGCTTCTTAATGTGGAAAGAGTTATGAATTATCTATATTTGATTTCCCACTTAATTTGAATGAAAATAGAATTGTGAATATATCTATGTCTTCTTTAATACATACTTTAAGAGATGGCCAACTAAAATATATGTAAAGAGAAAGAAGAGAAAAATTGATATTTTATTTATTTATTTATTCATTTATTTATTTATTTATTTATTTATTTATTTTGCAGTACTGGGGATTGAACTCAGGGGCATTCTACCTCTGAGCTACACCCCCAGCCCTATTTTTTTATTCTTTATTTTGAAACCGAGTCTCACTAAGTTGCGGAGTGCCTCACTAGGTAGCTGAGGCTGGCTGCGAACCCGGATCCTCCAGTCTCAGCCTCCCGAATGCTGGGATTACAAGCGTGCGCCACCACGCCCGGTGAAAAATTGATATTTTAGAAACCACTGTATGGAAGATAGGTGTTGTTCTAGAATCAATAGGCACTTAATACCATTTATTACACTGATATTATTCTGTAATATAGAAATTAATATCTTTAATTTTGTCATATGTCACATAATTTTAGCAGCTTTTTCGAAATATTACTGATATTAAAAGAAATACATAGATTTATTTTAATTAATTATTTACTATTTTGGTACTGGAGATTGAACTCAGGGGCATTCTACATCTGAGCTATACCCTCAGTCATTTTTAAAAGCTTTTGTTTTGAAACAGGGTCTAAATTGCTGAGAATCTCACTAAGTTGCTGAGGCTCACCTAGATTCTATGATACTCCTATCTCAGCTTCCCAATTATTTGGATTACAGGCATACACCACCACACTCAGCTAGAACTGCACATAGTCAATGTATGCAATTTGCAAACATTGTGATGCCATCACCACCAATTAGTTATATAGATATATCTAATATCTCCCAAGGTTTCTTTGAATCATTTGATAAAATATTTGTAGTAAGAACACTTAACATGAGATTTGCCCTCTTTACAAACTCTGAAGTGTACAATACTATATTGTTAACTATAGGAGCTATGTTTTAAATCTGATCTGTAGAACTTATTCATCTATCATAACTGAAACTTTATACCAGTTGGAAAACTTTTCATTCCCCTTACTCTCCAGTCCCTGGCAACCACCTTTACATTATCTGCTTTTGAGAATTTGATTTTGATAGATAACACATCTAAATGGAACCCTCAGATATATGTCCTACTATGAATGGTTTATTTCACTTAGCACAGTATTTTCCATTTTTATTCATGTTGAAAGTAGCAGAATTTTCTTTTTTAAAGCTGAATCCATTATATGTATATACCAAATTTCATTGGTCTATTCATCTCTCAATGTATACTTGGGTAGAAATAATCTTTGACAAGTATGTGAAGAATATACAAAGAAGAAATTATATTATTTTCAACAAATAGTGTTTGGATCACTTGATATTCCTGTGTAAAAGAATAAAATTACCCTCTATTTCATACCATTTACAAACATTAACTCAAAATGGATCAACAACCTAACTGTAGGTATTAAAACAGAAAGCTCTTAAAAGACTATGGTGATAAATTTACAGGACTTGAGGACTGTGCATTTGATTCTTAGATATGACACCAAAAGCATGACCAACAAAATGAAAAACAAAGAGGCAAATTCAACTTTCTGAAAATTAAAAACCTTTATACATCAAAGTTATTACCAAGAAAGTGAAAGTACAGCTTATAAAGTGGGAGCAATGTCTTCAAACCACATATCCAAAAAAGATGTATCATGTAGAATATATAAAGAACTCTTCAACTTAACAAGAAAATCCATTTTTAAATCAAGCAAAATGTATATAGTTGGCCCCAAAGCACATTATTAGTTCACTACAAGAATGGAAAGCAAAACTATGATGAGATACACTTTCTCTTTGGTAGCATGGCTATAATTATAAGCAATCGAAAAGTAAACAAGCAAGAACCAAACATAATGTTTGTGAAGATGTGGAGAAAGAGGAACTCTTAAACTTCACTGGAGGAAAGCATTGTGAAGAATAGCATTGTGAAAGACAGTGTGTCATTTCCTTAAGAATTTAAACATAATAAAGTCTAACATTAAAAGTGACTGTCGTGGGACAATAGTAAGGTAATTTCTGTGCTTGTAATTCTCTAATTACCCTTTCTCCTACATTAAATTTTGTGAAAGAAGGGTCTGCTTATTGAAAATCTAATAAAATGTTAGTATATTTGTTAGCGAGAAAATGTCATTTATCTCACAACCAACTGTCTTGGTAGTACTACAAGGGAATTTTTTTTTTTTGCCTTGTTTTTTACCTATAATTTGAGACTATTGGGAAAGTTACATTAAATTAAATTTGGCCTAAGGCTGCATCAATACTTTGAAATCCACCTTAGTGAACTGCATGCTAATTTAGTATGTAAACAGACTACAAACTAAGTAAGAGTATATTCTTGTAACAAGACTCAGCCAATCACAGCATCTGAACTTCATCTAGTCACGGGATGCCAACTGATCAGGCCATGTCCAGAAAAGCAAATGCTGATCTATAACCAATCAAGATGTTTCTGTAGGGCACTTCTTTTTTCTTTCTGTAAATACTGCCTACCCACAAAACTGGGAAGAGCTCTCTAAACCTCTCCTCGTTCTGCTTGGTTATGTATCTGTTCCTTTTTGTGTACAGAGAGGATTCGCCTCTATCTCACTAGCATGCTTTCCCTCTCTCATATTAGATCTCTGGAAAGTCAAAAAGAGAGAAATTACCCTTTCATTCTCTTCATAGTCAACACTCAGATATTATATACATTGCTTTTTTCATATTCAAAGAAATTTGTCACTTAATCAAATGGATTTGCACAAGTGGTAGGAAAATATAATCTCTAGATGGGTGGTTATGAGCTTGGCTCAAACTGGGAATTCAATTCCTACAGATTTGAGGGAAACATTTTGCATTAAAAGGCAATGTGCAGTCTCTGGCACTGGGTCTATCTGGAATGCATCATTTCCGTTCTGTTATTTTGGTGGCATACAAACTTTAAAGGACTGCCAGAATTTCTGCTAGATCTCTGCAACTTTAAATCCTCTTATTATATTATACCCTATGTCAAATCGTTTGGGGTTTAGTTTTTACATTCTTAGTAACTTTAGATTCCTTTTTGGCAATAATACAACACGCCAGAATCTTGGTTTTGTAGTAAAATTATAAGATTTCTCTCTTTTTTAGTTTCAAGGCAAGTCTGACTAAATGAGTGCCTAGACAGGCTTTGTGGGGTCCTAATGCTAAGTAATGAAACAGAAAAAGGAAAGAGTCTTAAGCTATATAAATTATTGAAGACTGCCATGAAAAGCTAGATACTGCAAAGTCAGATTCAAATGAACAATCAGATTTGGTTGACTACTCTGATCATTTGGTTGGATAGTGGATAAATGGTGAGTTAAATCATGCATGGTACATTTACTTATGTGTTTAGTGAAGGAGACAGGTATTAACTAAATAAGCAATATTGGATATATTACTGCTATCTGAAAGAAATACACTGAAAGAAAATCACAGATTCATTTAAGGGTATAAAATTAGAAGTTGACTTAGACTAGGATATCTTAGAAGGAAACTCTTATAAAATACATACCATGCTAGTGCATCTGGCCTAGGTTGCTAATTTTACTGCCATATTTGGTGGAGAACATTAGCAATACATCAGAAACCCATTTCCTTCACTTCCTGGGAACAATACTATACTATATCCTCTGCTCTCTCTGGGGTTGAATGTGCCAGTGTGACTCATTCTAGCCAATGAAATATAACAATACTGTGTGCCATTCTGAACTAATAATTTCAAGAAATTTTTTGTCTCCTTTACATTGACTTATGCCTCTATACTGCCTACCTACAAATGAGAATGAGGATCTAGGGGACAGTAGAAAAATTATATGAGAAGAATTTGGGTACTTCAATTATCATATAAACAAAAAGAAATTTCTATTGTATTTTGCATTGGGTGTATCTGTTATAGCGTTTTGTTTTTTTATAAACCATGTGCTATGTGACCATACACTGATAAACAGCATAACCAAGTTTCCTTGGTTCAGGCATAGACGTTAGACTCAGAAAAGTGAGTCTATTTGTTGGCCACAATCAATGATTGGATTGAAAAATAAAGAATTTCTAGTGACTTAATTTCACTCTTTGACAGGACCGACTTCATAGGTATGTGAACTACATAGCCACTATGGTTTCCTGTTTAGAAAGACTCCTTATTTGACTTAATGTTATGCTGCTGCCATCTTGAAATTCTTAGTGACTTTTGAACAAGGACCCTCTCATTTCCATTTTCTCAGAGCCTCATAAAAAAGATAACATGTCCTGTCCCTCAAACTGGGTGAATGAGAACATTCTAGCCAAGCCAAAATTAGTTAAGTGAATAAGGAGAACAGAATGAATTAAAGTAGATAGTCCATGAAAGGAAAATATTAAGAAGAAACCATTATCATGAATGGATTTAATCTCTGTTCTTCTTGAAGCCTGGGTTGTCAGATAATTGTTTTTAAACTCATTTCCTCAGAAATGTTGACTATTTCTTTTGATCAGAAAAGCTTTATAAATATGTTTATCAGGGTATCTTGGGTATAAAGTTCTCACCCTGGCTAAATCATGCTTGCCACTGGGAATTATGACTAGAAGCTTGGAAGCTTCCAGTTCTACATTTCTTTGGTGTGGCAGTCCCAAAGTGAACAACAGAATATTCTGGCTACAAGTATAACTGCACATTGTTAGAGCTAAATACAAATCTGTACATTTTAAGATAGAGAGATGAATAATGTCCTGGTTAAAACTGAGTCACTCTTGAGTAAACAAACTTTTTCTGAGATTTGAAATTTAGGTTCTTTATTATTTATTATAGTGACACATTTAATATGTAGAATCATCTTAATTACTTAATATTTTGATTCAACATTCTTAATTTCTACTGTTTTCCAGCTTACTTATGATTTTTTTTATTTATAGTGATGCCCATGGAAGTTATTATGAGAATTCACCCTACCCATCTTGTGATGCCCTAGACTACCAAGAACTTATCAGAAATTTAATACATTTTCTATATGAAATATCAGAAAATGAAGTTTATATAAATGTCATGTAAATAAATCAAAATATGACCTCTATGTTATACTACTTTGTATCAACATAATAATATTTTAGGTTCAGCTATACACACATTGATATGATTAAAAATACAGGACATATTCTGATTCAGTTTCATTTTATGGAATAGTTTCATTAATCTTTCCTTCCTTAGAGTTGTCAAGAATTAGAATTTACCTCTTCACTTTTGTCCATTTTATCACTGATCATAAAAGGAAACGCTTTTCAAATTCTCCTTTTGCAATCAAAGATGTCCTGCTTTTTTATTTTTAGTTCTATATTTTGTCATATTGAAATACTGAAATTCCATTGGAAGTGAGGGTAAGATCCATGCCAAATTTGTTTCACTGAATATCCTTAATTTTAGATCTGCCTTAGTACCCTCTGGCTTACATTAAGTAAGCCTCCTGACCTTCTAGCATCTGTTCACTTTTTTTTCTTTGAAAAAATCTTAATAGCATCAGTGTAATTCAAATCCAAGGAGCTACCACAGGCTACTTTACCTTCATAAGCACACATTATTTTTTCCATTGTTTACTCTGCCCTAGAACTGCCCAGCTATATTATATTTATTGATTAGTCCAAGGACATTCCCACCTCAGGACCTTTTTACTTTCTATTCCTTGTCTGGAATGCTTTGCCTTCATCTTCCTCACCTCATGTCTGTGTTTAAATGTTTTCACTGAAGATACTTTTTCTAAGTGCCATGGCTAATGCTAACATATTTCTCTGTCTGCTAACTGCCACCCAAGTATTATATCTATCTCCTGCTCATTTTTCAACATTAATCATTATGACCTGATAGTATACTACCATTTCTGTCCTTTTTTCCTTAAGAGAATGTAAACTTCAAGAAAACAGACACTATGTTTTTCCCCCAAATATTGAATCCCTAGTGAGTAGAATAGTTCTTGTTGCATAGTAAGCTCATAGTACAAAAGTATTGAGTGAATGAATTAATGAATTTTGGTTGGATCAAATTATTCTAAAGTTAAATCAATGAAAATATATGGGCCTTTACTCTTGAAGGCTTCTAAATATCATGTTTCTGTAAAATAGGCTTGAATAATTTAAAAGTCTCTAAATAGAATGCACATATTACTTAAAAAAAACAAAGCAAGCAAAATTAATGAATGACTGAAAAAAAGAAAGAAAGAATTTTCTAAGTCAGGACTGATCACTTGACAAGTGGTTTTCCTAAAGCAAAGTTTTGTTTTTTCTTTAAATTGGACTTGAAAAAGGACTAGGTCCAGAGGCCAACACCTATATTTGAGAAGAATTGCTTAACTTTCAGTCCTCTACACACTGGAGAGATTGTACATTACCAGTCATGACCTTGAAATATAAGACTACCTATTAAGGGTCTTGTAAGGATACATGATGACTCTATTCCTTTGCTAGACCCTCCAAATTTATTTATTCTTTTGAAAAGTAGAGAAAAATTAAGAATGCCATTGAGACAACAACATACACAAAGTTTTCTTTATATTCTATTTTTACACAAATTAATTTTCAGGAATAAATAAATGTAATTCACACTTGCTTTCAAGTTACTTTGAAATGCCTCATATGTTCTTTTACCCAAGTAGTGACAGTATATAAAGCTCAATTCTTCACTAGTAAGGGAAGAATAATTACATGGCAAACATCCAAAATATCTCACATGCTTAAATTAGGATTCTCAGTTGTCTTAAATACCACCAGCATATGGAAAAATTGCAAAACATCCTTAAGTTAAGCTTATTTTTTATATGTGTGAATAAAACTCCCTCACTTTCTTAATGTCTTTTGTTTGTTCATTTAATGACAACATTTGCTAAGTCTGTAGATCCCACAATGACCTTGAAAGTGTTCAACTTTCACTATTATACATAGCAGCAACCTCATTTTGGAATCCTCGTACTTTTATAAGCAAGTAGTATTTGCATTTTGTGCTGCAGTTGTCTGTGTAAACAACATTTGCTTTGGCATCCTGAGACTAGCATTCAAATAGCAACTATTCCATATTACTGTTAGTTGTATGACCTTATTCAAATCAAATCATTCCTATATCTATGGATTTCTTTTTCTTCTTTTGGAAAAGGAGCTAAGATTCCATAAAGTTAATGGCAAACATGAAGGGGAAAAAGTATTTGGAAGCATAAGATACAGTTTCTGTCTCACTGTAGATACTCAATAATACTTAAAATGAAATATTTAGTTGCTTTTTTGCCAGCATTAACATTAAATTTATAGCCTAAAATTCCTGACCTTTTTCAATTAAAGATTTCAGGGTAGTGATGAAGTCTGTTTTCAACACAAACATTTTTTATGTCTTCAAAAATATTTTGCCTATCTTATCCAAGGTCGACCCAGCTTATAAACTATTTTAGCATACCAAAATAGAAACAAGTCCATGATTAAATAAGAAAAGACACCATATGCAACACTATTGCAAAGGAAAAGTGTTATAACTATAAGACCTATTAGTGTCTATGAAAGAAAAAAGGTCTTATTTTTTATGAGAAGAAGTATATGCAGGCTGAAAAGAACTAAGTGTGGGGGAATAGAGTGAGCATGTAGCATGGTCAAGGAACTGAATAGAAACTTTCTCTTTGTGGTCAGTTGATTTCCAGTAGAGGCCATTAATAGGGCACTATACCACATTTCGTTGCTTAAGCTCAAGGGTAGTACAAAGTTCAGGGATCTAAGAAAAGGGGAAAAGCTCAACTGAAGTTCAGTCAAGTTACATTGGTGGGTGTTTGGCAAAACACAAAAGTTACAAGTATAACATTGGCAAGAATGTTCTTTTTTTTATTGCTGAGTATCTAGAATATCATTTAATGCACAATGTTATTCCTTGTGAAATGGCTAATAATGCATTAAAACATATGAATATAAAAATGAGCAGTTATGAATAACATAATTTCCGAATATGCTAATAATAAAGGTAGTCACATGAGATATTATGGTAAAAGTTAGATTTGTTTAAAGGTATGAGGATTCCAAAATCTGGTAACATATGTATGTCCTGTCTACAGTTTCTCCCCAAATTCTGAATTTCAGTCATTTTCCACTCTTGATCCATGCAGCTGCTTAGGCTACCAGCCAGGTCAAATTTGGATGATGTAATCAAGAGAGCCTCTGCAGGATGTTTCCCCCTCTGGTCCTAATAAGAAACTGGAAAACAGGATTGGAGATCCAGTACTAGAATAAGAAAGAAGTGAGCCAGGCATGGTGGCACATGCCTATAATCTCAGTACTTGGGAGACTGAGACAGGAGGATCACTTTTGAGTTCACCAAAGGCAACTTAGCTAGACCTTGTTTCAAACTAAAAAATAAAAAATAGCTTGGGGATGTAGTAGAACACCCCTGGGTTCAATCTTCAATAACACACACACACACACACACACACACACACACACACGTCTACACCCAAGAGGGAACCCAGGAGGGGTCTGGAACTTTGGGAAAGGCGAACAGGTAGCTTCTTATGGATATACTCTTTCTTCCAGATTTCCAAAGACTTCAAATTTTTCCAGAAAATGGAGATAGGTTTTCTAATTCCCTGTGGCTCAGAAGGTAAGTGGCAAGCACTAAGCACAAAGGTCTTCTGGTGGTTTAGAAGTTGCTAATAGAAGGGTCTGAAATTCTGGTGCTATCCTAGAATCAGCGTCCTTTGCCTCACATCACACTCTGAATGGCTTCACCTTCAGGCTTAGTTTCACACTGAAACCAGGGCCCCATGGACAGAGGTAGACAAGGCATCTGGTGGCCAGTAAGAGGAACTATGAATACAACAATGGAGAAAAGTCCTTAAGTAGAGCTTTTAGAAGTTGACAGATCGTATTAAAAAAAAAATAGTAAAGCAGTTAAGGAGATTAGTGTGCACAATCTGATTAACAAAAACAACATTGATATGTGATTTTGTAAACTTTCAAAAGCATTATAAATTTTTACAAATTTTAGAAGATGATCTAAAGGAAAGAAGAGTTATTGCTTAGACATGAATAAAAAACCTGGAGGTCAAAGGGAATGAATATATCCCATATCTCCCCTCAGAAATGCAAATATGTTCCCTTTTTCCCAGAGAAACTTTTTAAATTAGGCTGTAAACAGAAATACAGTTGTCTATTGAGAGAACAAAATAATTGAGTGGGGATTGAGCTTCTTATCTGGCACAGTAGGAAATGGAACATGTTAAAATGGCACACAGAGATTACTTAGAGAATAGAACATCAATGTGAAAATTATTAGCAAGCATATATTATGATTCACTTGCTAGGATGAAATACATTTGCTTAGCTAAAAGATTTCTGATAGTATTTTGTCCATAAACACCAACTGAAGAAGGTACTTGAGAAAAAAATTTAACCAAACAACAAAAGACAGAGGCCAGTAAGATGGGTAATTGAAGTAAAAGGGAAAGTATAAGCAATGAATCTTGCAGAATAAGCAATGAATCTTGCATATACATGTAAATAGATGGACCCTGGAAACATTGAAGGCTAAAAACTATCCTTGAAAGGAAAAATAAACAAGCAAAAAACTTAAGACCAAAAGAATTAAGTGATCTTATCAAAAATAAGATGTGAAATGTGAATAATTAAAATGTATCAATTTTTCACCTCCAAAGGCATGGAAAGAGGTAGTAGGAGTAAAATTATTCTGAGTATCTCATAGATATGATATAGGGGATATTGTGGGCCGAATTGTGTACCTCTAAATTCATATGTTGAAACTCTCCCTTCCAATTGGTGTGACTTTATTTGAAGGAGTTATTTGGAGGTAATTAAGTTTAAATGATGTCATGGGGAGGAGTTTAATTCAATAGATCTGGTGTGCTTAATAAAATGGAGATACCAGAAATCTGTTTACACAGAGAAAAGGCTTTGTGAAAGCACAGGAAGGCAGCCATCTACCAGCCAACGAGAACAGTTTCAGGAGAAACCAAACATTCCGGCTCCTTGGCTTCCAGCCTCCATGATTGTGGCAAAATCAATTTCTATCGTTTAAGCCACTCACTTTCTATTATATTTTGCTTTGGCAACTCTAATTCTCTCATATAGAGGAAAAATATAGGAAAATAGAAATGCATTAGATTATAAGCACTAAGAAATAGAAGGAAATTGGAAAAGAAACAAAAACTTAAATCCAATTTAATTAGGGAGCAAAAGGATTAAGCACTTGAATTAGGAAAAATAAAGATGAGAAATAAACTGACTGAAACTAATAAAATGCGGAACTTAAACAAAGATTTTAATAAGGTATATAAGTGGTGAGTAGACATGTGAGTAGACAATGCTCCCAATAAAAATTACTATTAAATTTGGGTATATTTACATAAATGAGGCAATTTCTCAGAGCACCTAATATACATCTTGATCATCCATATGCTTAAGAATAAGAAGATATGATAATGAATCAAAAATATTATACTTGTATTGGGAATAATGCCAATAACTTCTTTGCCATTGCATCAATCAGCTTTTTGTCTCTATAATGAAATACCTAAGGTTTATTTAGCTCACAGCTTTAGAGACTGTACATCCAAGCAGCATGGTGCAGATTCTGGTGAGGGTCTTCCTTGGCTGAGCCACTTCATGGCTGATGGCCTTCCTGGCAGAGCTCTAAGGTGGTACAAGGCATCATGTGGCAAGGAATAGGCAGAACTTGTGTCTGTCTGTGTGGTCTTGCTCCCTCTTCTTATAAAGCCAACAGGATACAATCAAGGGGGCTCCACTCTAATGACTTTATCTAATCCTAATCACTTGCTGAAGGCCTTTACCCTAACACCATAGATTAAATTTCTACCCTCTTTATTTCAGTAACATATGACTTAGGGGATTAAACTGCATGAGTTCAGGAAATGAACCATACTTACAATTAGAATTTTTATTATAGGTTTTTTGTGCTTCAATTTTAGGTTATCTTTCTAATCCTAAAAATATGAAAATTGGAATTATATGCAGGAATTGAATTATTTATTTTATTTCAGATGAAGGGGATAATCTTTATGCACTTGTCTTATGAAAGCTACAGATAAACTTGGAGCTCTTTAAAAACAGTACTTAGAAATCAGCCTAAAATATTTTTATTTTAAAACATTTATCCAAGATCCATTATTTTTTACCTGAGATTTTAAGGAAAACCTTTCCATTGTGAGCAGTGCTTATCTTTAGGTTGAATTTTTGTGTGTGACTTGGTCAGCATTACATATGATATTGAAGCTGTTCTTGCTGAAGTCAGCAAGAACTGTAACTGCCATATTGCCAGAGGCAATGGCTTGTTTTCCCTCTCGTTCTTCATCTCCCTGGCATGTGACACTGTTTACTTATTCTTCTCTCTGGAAAGATTTTCTCTCCTGGGGTTCTGTGAAACCTATCATACTAACAATTCCTTCTCAATTTGTATAAGCTAATTTTTATCCTTTTCTGGTGTATAGGTATGCCTTCATGCATTTACTATTGGTCCCTGTTTTTTTTATTCTTCTTAGAGGGAACTTACCTCTCTGCATGGCTTCAAGAGCTATAATCAAAGTTGCTATTAAGGAGGAATAGTTTATGTTTACGGAAAATATAGCTGTTACACCCTTGAGATAAAGCTTGAGTGTCCTATTCAGGGACACACACACACACACACACACACACACACACACACACAGATTTCTAACTGGCAGAACAAAAAGGGAAGTAGAAGTGTTAGAATAGAAGAAAGAAACAAGGGTGAGTGGAAATAATGGGATATAGTAAGAACAACATAGAATGATGGTTGAAGAATCAACAAGGACAAAGAAGTGTAATGTTTGATTAATGGTGTTCATTTTTCCTTACTTTTTTGTTTGTTTGCACTGCAGATTGAACTCACAGGCATTCTATCACTGAGCTACAACTCTAGCCCTTTTTTTTTTTTTTTAATTTTAAAAGAGGTTCTTACAAATTGCTGAGGCTGGCCTTGAATCTGTGATTCTCCTGTCTCAAGTTCTCAAGTACTGGGTTATAGGCATGCACCATCATGCCCAGCTTGCTCACTTTTCTTTAACTTTCCTCTCTTCTTTTTACCTGGTTCCAATGCTTTATTTTCAGAATTAGGCTGATCATTTCATTTAAGTGTGGTTATTGAAAGAAAAGAACTGTATTTAACATTTGTGACCGTTGAAAAACAATGTTTATTAGGTGCTAAACAATGAAACAGAGTTATGACATTAGAAACTATTATAGTTTCTTATGCTAATTTTCAGAAACTGGCTAAAGAATTAGTTATTTTCTCCTTCTGCAGCCATACTTGAATACATTTAGCTTGACATTAATCACTTTCCAGAAATTTTTCATGTATCTATCCTCCAAATTATGTCTTTTTAAAATAAAATAATACCCCACTTATAGAAGGTACTTAAAGATGAGCAAATACAGTGCAGAAATGAAGGTCTTAATGTTGGTTGTCATGTATTCTCACTTTAAAGGAGAAGAGACATAAATAGGCCCAAAATATTGACCTATTTTAAGAATTGAACTGCAGGAGATGAGCCTCAGGTCAAATTACCATATTCAAGAAATTGTGAAAAATCCAGTTTTCCGTCTGACAGTGAGATAGTCAAGAGCATAAGTTATCTAAATAACTTATGAAGTTATTTAGATTTGTGATTAAGTACTGGCTTTACCATTTCCAGGCTGTGCAATTTGTAGCCATATACTGAACTTATCTGAATTAAAATTTCTGGCTTAGATAATCCAAATTCATAGAGTTATGGAAAGAATTTAATGGTGTAATATATGCAAAATGAGTTAATGTTCAACTAAAGTAAATTTAATGCCTGGAAAGTTTTTTGCTGAAGCGGAATGGTATTACAACAGCTTTAGATGAATTTTGCTTGGTTTTCAGTTTTACCTGAAACCAGTTGGGCCATGATGCAGTCACTTGTTATTTATGTCTGAAAAGAGTATTGCTGAAGAGATGGAAACAAATTTTATTTTTGTTTGAAGACCCCAACTTTTGTTGCTGAGGGCATAAATCCAAATCATGTAGGCAAGCAGAAACAATGCTGTTGTGCTTACTGGACTGTGCTTGGTGGGAGCTATAGATTCCAGGTGAATAGGTTGACCTGAATTCCTAGGAAATTCTCTAAAATGCCACTCCCCTAAGACTTCATGAAATCAACTATTCATGAGGAAAACTAGAAGGGGGAAAACAACCACATTCATTTTCCTAAAATGCATTTACTCTGTATTACCTTCTTATTTACAGGAGATGCTGAAAATATAAAGTCTAGAATTTATCTCAACCACAGCATTTGATTATTGCTAGTAAGAAAAGAAAGATATCTGTAATTCACTTTGTAAAACCCATTTCCTCTAACTTGCTACAGAGATAGCTGCCACATCTAATTGTGTTTGTGTAGTTTCTTAATTTGCATGAGAGAAGATAACATAAATGAAAACTCAAGAGAAAGACTAATTCAGATTACTAGCCCAGGCAAGTGGAATTTGTTATTCATTAAATGCTAATGAACCCGGCACCCATGTTTTATTTGTCTCACTCTATTTAAGATTTGAAAGGTTTTGTAACACAAAGTCTGCAATAAACAAATATGTGAAATTAAAGCACTGTTTTCTCTCTTTATTTGGTAGATGTATAATTATTCCTGGACAAGGCAAACTCAGTAAATCAGGATGGAAAAGTATTGTTTTCCTTCTTTTTTAAAAGAAGCTCTCAGCATGTGTGTATTGTCTTTAATTTCCACACAACTTAGACATTCTGTTTGTCTAGCCTGAAGTCAAGACTATTTTAGAAAAATAAAAATTGAGATGGAGTATGGGTGAATTGAAACCTATTATATATTTTTGTAGTTATTAGAGTTTTTCTATTTTTATTACTGCTTTCTATAAAATGCAGCAGGTAGAACGTGGTAGCATATGTAATCATGATGATTTTTTTTACTATTTTCTTTTTAACCTAGTTATTATTAGATTATTGGTGAATTTGGTCATTATGTAGACTTACTGAATTTACTTACTTTTGTATGTCATTTGATAATTGCAAATTCCTCTATATGTTATATTTGCTCTTATATTGCAGTATTCTACATAGTGAATATGAGATCAGAATTACTTTTCATCATTGTTCATTTACAATCAAAAGCATGGGTGTTCATACTATTCATCAGCAATGCTTTTCTCATTAAATATACCCTTTTCTCATGTAAACTCTGGTTCCCAAAGATATTTAATCAAGAAAAGGAAAGCAATTACATTTTTTCTTCTTGTATAATGCATATAATAGAGTCAGATATCTACTGATATTCCATAAAGTAGATTACCAATGCCATTTACAGCTCCTGGTGGGGTAGATTAGTGTTAGTTTTTAGCAGGGAACACATACTTTGGAAATGAAAATTAACCCTTCAGTCCAAGATGTGATGCAGTCTGGTTACTGAGATCCACTTGTATAATTTCTTTGCTGGGACAAATGGCAGTCTAATAGGCCAGACTACTTTTAAGTCTATTCTTTCTGGTGTCTGAACGATCTTTAGTAGTTACAAAAGACAGAAAGGAGAAACATATTTTATTTCTTACAATTTGAGTTATTTTGCTGCAAAACATCTTCCAGATATAATCCTAAAAATCGCTGAAGAATGCTACCCAGTTTTACTCTTTTTTAAAATGCCTCAACCTGTAAACAACTATTGGAAGCTAATTATTTTTTAAGAAAAAGTTAGTTTCTGATAGTTGAGGCATGAAAACTATGTAAGAGAAAGAGGATGAGCGTTAGAAAAACAAACTTTACAATGTGACTCAGCTATTATAAGAGCTCCATGATATTTTGAATCTATCTTTACCATAGTTTTTTCAATTGTCAAATCAGAATAATCGTAGTTCATATTGTTATTGGCATATAGTTGAGAGGCCCTATGACTTCTAAATGCACAATATCAGCAGTTGATTCATACTAGCTATATATGAACAGTTTATAATGTTGCTCTCTGATTCACTCACATGTTTATCCACATCTTGTTTATTGTTTTTCCATGAACAAATGAAGGCAGAGCTTTATCTGTCATGCTTGCTAGTATCTTTTAGTATCTGGAAATATTGCCTGGTATGCTATATTATTCAATATTTACTCATTAAAACAAGTAATGACTTACCAGCTAATTCTTTAATTTCCTACTCTTGAGTTTGTATAAATTTTAAAAGACACTGGGAATTATAAATTATTTTCTTTCTAAAACTTCCCCTCATATTATTTCTATCTTAGGGTATAATAAAAATAGGGAAATTTTAAAAATGTATTTCAAAAAATAAATTCTTGTTCTACTTTCCTTTGTTTTTTTAAAAAGAACATAATAATAAAAATGTAGTATGGTCATATTATTATAGTGTGAAGCATCTACCAATCTTAACTGGTAGATGTTGAAAATATTTTCTCAAAGATATATGTTTACTGCCAGAAACTAAATAAACCTACTTGTCCTGCTTGCACTTTGATTTACAGTTAATATTTCATGTAAAATGTGCATTGAAAGGTGGGCTCTTTTAAAACACACAAACCCCAGTACACTACCTGAAACTCAGAAAACAAAAAATCCCAAATAACCCCAAAATCAACATGTCTTGATCTCCTTGACCTCATGGTCAAGTCTAAATTACTTCTAGAAATCCTCAAAACACAACAACAAAAAAGCACTCCTGTGAAAACAAAATTGAGAAATGAAACAATGCCTTTTTCGTGATATATTGTGGACCCTGTGGCCTACTGAAATATTTGTGACAAATTTAATCCCCCAATGATGGAGAAATTTGTGATGGATGCATTTCATTGGGTTATGGGATATTTCAACATTATCTTTGTGTATTAGATTAGAGTGGGTGCTTTTGCTTCTCAATAAAGGTTTATAGAAAGGCTAAAAGGTCATTTGTTGCTTGCCTAAACTCACTGCAATGACACAACTATGATAGGCCATGGGTCACACATGTCACAGGCTTTTCTGAGACTGAAATTGTAACACAACTTAATTGAAAAATTAAGAGCCCCTAATAGCAGGAACTATGTGTATTTTTTTTAATCTGTGTCAATTGATGATTGCTTCTCAACCCATCATCACTGTAATAATAAAAGCTCCCCTCAGCTAACTCCATCCTCATTCCTCTCAGACCAAAATCTGGGAAGTGACAGAAAGAAAGCTGTAAAGAGATGTTAACATATAAGAAGAGAAAATTTATTCCTGCCTACTGTCTGCAACCCTGTGACAGCACAATTGACTTGTTAGGCAGAAAGGACCTGGGTTCTTCCCTAGATTCCTTCTGGCCCACAGGGCACAGGAAAACAGGAGTGACTGTGGGCTGACAAATGCACTGTCTAACTTAGAAGTCATAATGAACTGTAGTAAGTTTAATCTATGAATGTAGAAGTGCTATAATATGATGTTCAATCACCAGGTATCATGACTTATACCTGGGGCCATCAAGGACAAATCCTAACAGCTAAGGCCTCACAGGATGACCTATTTACTCACCTGGAGGCCTCTTCCTTGATTTAATGTGTTACTGTATCCAGATTATTGCTTTATCCTGTTAACTGCCTTCTACCTCTTACATCTTATCCCTATTCTCTAATTCTTTCTTTAAAGCAATGTGGTCTCCAAATTTAATCAATAGCACATACTTATATGCAATAATGTGATAAAAAGTATTTTGAGTTCTTTGACCCTTATGTTTGTATTTTCATGAAATATATACATCGTTATATGACTATATATACATCGATAAAATACTACAACTTTTATCAAGAATAACATAAACAAATGTGATATTTTCCTTTTGATTAACGTAATTTACATATTCCATCTCCTATACAATAAATGATAATATTCTAGCATACCCTGAGCATGTCCTTTAATGATCTAAATTCTCCAACCTCATTTCACAAGAATTCGTCTCCTTTTCCTGCCTATTATGTACAAGAAATACTAATCTTGTTAAATTTCCTTTAAGGACTATTATGAATACAAATACAAATCAATACATTTCTTATATTACATCAAATTAATTGCTTACTTTTGTCCTTTAGTAGACTACAAGGTTCTGTTAGAATGGATCCTAGTCATTTCTTTTCCTCATCCTCCCCCACATATATATCTTAGTTTGTCAAATATAATGAGTACCCAATGTATGTTTTTACTTTCCACATTTGACAATATTTCCAGTACAAATATGTTATAAGTCCATACATTAATCATTCTTCAGTAGTCATTTTATTAATGCCTATCTATGTCATATTTATTATAACAAAACATGGGGCTCCTTTTGTATCTGAATAGGAGGAAATAATTTATATAAAGTCCCCAAAGCAGTAATTTTCTTTGTTGAAAAACAGTGAACAACTAAGCAGTCTTTAAAGTAACTATTTAGATTATGCTACTATATGAAATTTTTTTAGAAACAAAGTTAAATGTATAGAAAATAGCACTGCAAATATACTTTGATTATACCTCTATTAAATATGTATGCAAAAATAAAAGGTTTAAGATTGAATAGAAACATTAAAATATATACTTAATAGTTATGTTTAAACATTTTTGACAATTATTTTAATATTCTAAATTATAAAATTAAAAATATTAATGAACTATTTGAACTGAACTTGTGCATCTTAAATCTCTTTGACAGATTCTGTAAAACTTCAGTCATAAAGAATGCTATCAGTATCATACATAAATCTTCTTGATGAAAATATAAGTTTACAAGAAACAAATATATTGACAAATCACACAAGAAGTCTGCTATTGAAAGCAAAGTTGAGAAGATTGTGAATCAAAAAAGACTAAAGCAAACCATTTCTTCTGACAGACTCATACCCACTTGTAATTAAAATAATTTGTTTTCATTGTCATTTCCGTTATTATTCTAATTATCTTGGCCAGCACAGGAAGAGGACACAAAGGGACTTGTGGAGTGAGAAAGGTACCTCTAGCTTACTGTGTTACTTTGTGTAGGCATGATGTAAAAGGGAATGAGACATGGGAAGATCAGAGCATCAAATAAATGAGAAAAAAAAATTATTTTGTTTAATTGTATTTAAGAATACTGTATCAAATTCAACATAGCATAATTTACAGAGGAAATATAACTTAAGTATTTAGAGTTCTAGGGTCAGGTGAGCAGCAGTAGCAGCTGGAAGAATGATAAAAACTCTGAAATTATAGAGGCAAACTTTGTGGTACACAAGAGGTTCTTCGACAAGACCTTTTTACTGCATTACATACTTAAAATATATTGACCCTGTCTAAACTTTGACTATATTTTTATTCTAATTAAATAGCTCTCTTCTATTGTCTTTCAGTTAGTAAATTGCTTCCAGATATCATGTGGAACATTGTAAATACTTTCACATAGATCACATTTACTTTTCTAATGGAGTGATTTTTTTTCTTCCTTTTGTTTATTAATTAAGAAGGGATTTTGTGTGTGTGTGTGTGTGTGTGTGTGTGTGTGTGTGTGTGTGTGTGCATTGTAATCACACATCTTTGTTAGGTACAATCTGGTAAAGGCATACATGTACACATCTCTCATTTAACCCTTCCCCAGTTCTTGCCCCACTCCCTCCCTTTCCTTCCTTCTCAAGTTCAGTTTAGTGATTGACTTTGATCTGTTTGTGAAACTACATCATGTGCATTAGAGTGCTTCCCTCCTCTCCCACCACCTTCAGTTAAGTCATCCTCTTTGCTCATCTAAGGTTTCTCCTTCTTTGTCTAGAGTCCCTTTTATGTCCCACTTTCTCCCTTGCTTCCACATATTAGGGAGAACATACGATTTTACTTTTTACTTATTGTGACTGACTAATCTCACTTAACAGAATGTTTTCCAGTTCCATCCATTTCCCTGCAAATAACATGATTTTGTTCTTCTTTATGGCTGAGTAAAATTCCATTGTGTACATATTCCATAGTTTTGTAATCCATTCATCTGTTGATGGCCATCTTGGCTGGTTCCATAGTTTGGCAATTGTGAATTGTGCAGCTATAAACATAGATACACATGCATTGGTCTGATAGCTTAGTTTCTATTCTTTTAGGTAGATAACCAGAAGTCATATTGCTGGATCATATGGTAGGCTCATTCCCATTCGTCTGAGGATCCTCCATACTGTTTTCCAAAATGGTTACACTAATTTGTAATCCCACCAACAGTGTATTAGGATTCCCATTTCTACACACCCTCATCAGCATTTGTTGTTGTTTGTGTTTTTGATGATTGCCATTCTAATTGGTGTTAGGTGAGATCTCAAGGTAGTTTTGATTTGCATCTCTTTGATTGAAGAAGAGAAATTTTAATGACTAAAAAATGATATCAAATTTTTTTAAGTCATTATTATTTGTGTGACAATTACAACTTATTTTTGCAGAGCCCAAGAAAATGGCAAATGAGTTCTGGTTTCATCCATTAAACCTGAGTGAATACAATTTAAACGTAAAGTATGTTTAGTAGTACAAATATACTGTATAATAATATCAATTTGTATTATAATATAAAATCATTGTCACTGCTACAAAGGAAAGGTAAGAAAGGTCTGTTTTTAATAATATTCTGCTCACATTAATGCTTCCTGCCTCCTTTTGCCTGTTGGCATTTAGAAATAAAATAGAGAATACTTTCATTTAAATAAACAAAATTTCCACCATATTGATAATATAGAAACTGGTTAGCATTTATACCCAATTCTGTGGCTCTTATAGACTTACATGTTCATAATTTTTGCTTGTAAAGACCTCTTCTGTGGGAGAAAGCTGTGATGGTCTAGGTTGAGCTGCAATGTATCTCCACAGTGACTTTTGCTTTACTTTGATCAGATATCTTAGTTCAATAGCCAATAACTAACTTTTATGTTAAGGTCATGGATTGGGAATACCCAAAGTTCATGAAGG
>PVLC010024914.1:0-24151 GCA_004027655.1 Graphiurus murinus
TTCACCTTTATTAAACTATATTTTTAATAAAAACTCTCCCAAGGGGCATTTTTCCCCCACAGCTTTTGAGTATTATTATTGTTAACAACAGAGATTTCTACTCTTAGAATTTCTTCTTTGTACACAGGAAAGTTCAGTCTGAGAATCATTCTAGACATGAGGTGAATAGGCCTCCCTTTAAGTCCTATAGATCCCTCCCATTGAAACCAAATTTCCATGGCAGTGGAAATCCATTCTCTGCTAAAGCTGTGCCTCTCCCTGGGAGCAAATAATACATCTGTATCTATTGTATTAGTTCTTTGATTACAATTGTACAAGTTCTGTTAAAAAGAATTATTTGGTGGCAGGCAATCAAGGCAGAAAAAGGAGTTTCTTGGCCAGAAAGCTCAATAATTAAAGGAAAAGCTGAAGCTCCAGGCCTTGGAAAGGTCAAGAGAAAAAGCAGCTCCAGGGACCTAGGCAGCAAGAACCAATAGACTCTATCTTCAGAGATCTGCCTATCAGGACAAGTGCTGGGCAGGCAAAATGTATATATGTGTGCATACAAAATATACATTGCTTTAAAGAGAATGCAGCATTCATACTAGCACTTTTTAAGCAGACATGTTAGGAAATGATAAGCTGATTATTTATGAAGTAATTTTTGCCATATAAGAGTAGCTTGAATGAAAAAGGCATATCTGAATATATCTGTAGAGAAACTTAAAAATACTGAATTCAGTGCCCATCTTTAATGTTAGTTACTTTCTTGGGTCTGTTTGGCTTTTCCTATAGAAATGTTATTATTGCTTCTTATGATAGTATTTGGCTTTAATAAATATGGAAATTATAAATTATATGATGTTGCATGTGTCAATTTTAATATAAACTGTTTACATAATTTCATTTTTTCCACTTGGTCTTCTTATGGCAAAAGACTTGTAAGTTTTAGAATTCTAGAGTCTGACCATTGGAAGCTGTTTTATTTTCTCTTTTTCTTTATAGCTCAAAGGAATAGCACTGACTCAACAGATATAAAAGATGCACACCAGCACAAGGTATATCTAAATTTAGTAATAAACATTTATAGAAGTCAGGCATGGTGGTGCACTCATAATCTTGGTACTTGGGAGGCTGAGACAAGAGGATTGTAGGTTCCAGGTTTGAGAACAGCCTGAACAATGTAGTAAGGTTCTTAGCAACCTAGTAAAACCCTGTTTCAAATTAAAAAAATAAAAATAGGGCTCTGACTCAGAGTTAACCTCCCCCCCCGGGTTCATAAAAAAAATTTTTTATAGAGATGCAACTACTGGTTATTTTATAGATTATCAGAGGGAGAAGAAAGAATGCTGAAACATTAGTTAGCAACAGTGACTTTACCTTTTGTTTTAAGACACTCTGGATGATTTCATGAGAATCAGAGGGTTCTGGGCTGTTAGTTTGAGAAGCAGTTGAGTAAATGCAGCATATCTGGGCACACTAATGTATTGGCAGCTATTTCCTTTCTCTTCCTCTTCATGGAGGCCGAAGTTTATCTACCATGTCAAATTTCCTGCGGTCTAAGTACAGTACAAAGTAAAAGGTGTCCGTCCATCCCCTCATGGTTGGTTGCTCCTCATCTGTTGCTTGAGTTGTGAAGAGAGAGGAAGTAATGTTCCTGTTTGAATTTTGGCAGCCCACGATAAACTTCCCATGCAGATCAGTTTGGGAGTATATTCATTTTCATGCGTGTGTGTGTGTGTGTGTGTGTGTGTGTGTGTGTGTGTGTGTGTTATTGGAGATTGAACACACCCTCAGCCCTATTTTATTTATTTTGAAAGAAAGTTTCTCTTACGTTACCACACACTGGCCTCACACCTTGAACCTGTGATCCTCTTGCCTTAGTTTCCCAAGAATGGGATTACAAGTGTGTGCCACCATACTTGGCTTGTCTTCTAGTTTTTAAATCCATTTTTCTACTACCCTACCTGTGAGATAGCAGTAGAAGAAACTCCCTAATTCTAGCTCTAGCTATAAAACATTTGGAAGAGAAGAATGTTTCTAAACCATTCTTATAAAGCTTCTTTATAAAAGGAACTTTGGTCTGATTAGTTTAAAAACTTATAAAAATTAAGCAGCCTAAAATTTTTCATTATTATTAAGATTAATAGTGCTAAAATGTTGACAAAAAGGAATTAAAATGTACCACAGGAAAAAAAGATCAGTACATACATTGAGTCTAAGCCTTTCTTCTATTTACTCTTCTGAAATATCAGGTTGGATATATTCCAGCAGGCCCTGTGGAATTTAATCATGATTAAATTGAGTAGAATAAATTGAATAGTTTGGTTTATCAGAAATTCAAATTCATTATAGATCTATAGCTGAAAATGACAGATTACTGTATAATTTTGTTTCTATAGAAACCAAAGTTCAGTTCTAAAAATCGCATTGGGTTGGCTTATAATGAAAATTCTAAGAGACAGAAGCTGGAACATGTAGAAGTCAATAAAGGAAGCAAAGAAGATTTATTTATAAATCAGGAAGATCTATATGAAAATTACAAAAAATCATCCAATACCACAAAATTTGGTAAATCCAAGTGTAAACAATCAACTACTAACCAAACATACTCCACAGGACTCAGGAAGGTCAGTCGCCATAATGTCAAAGACACCAGCACAGGTGCGTCTAGGGGTAAAGGAAGGAGACACACACAGCATAAAAGGACTGACGTGGATGATGGAGGCTGCAACTCAAGACGGGCAACATCTGCTTCTTCTTCCAGGAAAATAAACAGATTGCCTACTTCTCTCCAAACCCTTGATGATCTTCCAGAAGTGTCATATGAGCCTTCCAGTCCAACTCTGACAAGTCTGAAAAATGGATTAGTTAACAATATTGAGTCTTGTTCAGTTTTCAAAGAGACACATAACCACAGTCTGGATTTACCAGACAGTAAAGTAATGCAGTTCTTAGAGTTAGAATCCATTGATCAAAGTGAAACTATTTCTTTCTCAGGACTTTCAGTTCATAAAGAAATCAAATTACCACTTATAACTACAGATCAACAGCCTCACACTCAACAGGAACAATACAGTAGCCCTTATAAATCTCATGAAAATAGTAAATCTGAGAGCTTTAATAAGTGGGAAAATTCTTTCCTGTCCTTCATAAAGGGAACTTTTGATAGTGATGATGATGATGACTGCTCTAACTCTGAGAAGGATGTAACATCTAAAAAGGTAATATGTTCTACAGAATGCAAAAACCACCATAAAGAGAATTTAGCAAATAGAGAAGACATGGGTTTTCAACAAATTTTACCTTCTAAAGACCATCTTTCACAGAAAAATGAGTTAAAAGCAGGCAGCTTAACCACACTTCCACAACAGGAAGCTGTTAATTTTTCTGATTCAGATAATGCAGTCACTTCTGAACAACATGTTTCAAATTCTGAACAGTTCATATATGGAACATCTTTTGATCACTCACATGGCAATCCTGAGCAAACTTCCGTGGCTTATACAAGAACATTATCAACACATGAAGTTTCAAAGTTGACTAGTCATGTGGAACTACCTGAAAAGCTTCAAGATAATAGCCCCAGAGAACCAACTCCTTTAATGAATCAAATAGATACACATATTATGGAAAAAGTGTATGCAGAAAAGAAACAAGACACTAAAAGAAATTGCACTGACAAAGGCCAAAAGTCAAATTCTTCAAATAGGCCCTTTTCTACAGTTGTTAATTCTCCAATAGTAGAAATAACTAAAGTTGAAAAATGGAAACAAGACCTTGAGGAGAGTGAGCCCATGCACAATACAGATTTTCATTCTACTGACAATAACAATACAAATTTTCATTCTACTGACAATATGAATAAAGAATTGACCAACATCTCACAACTGAATCAAAGAGAAAAGGAAATTTCTCATAAACCAGGTATTAGTAGCATTGCTCAATTTGTATGCATTTCCTATAAATTTATTTATTTTATAGAAATTTCCAATTGAATTCCACTTAATCTATGTCCAGACTGACAAAAATGAGGCCATGTGGGTCATGAGTTGGTATGCTAAGCCTAGTAGTTAAGTAATAGTGTTTACTCTGAAAGCCAAACTGTTATCAAAGATGGCTGCTAAATTTATATTGACAGAAGCTAATATAATATAAACAGTGTCAATTTTTGTGTTTCTTTGTAATACAACACTTACTTAGTATCAGGAAGCCTAACATTTTCATACCAGTCAATTGTTACTGCCATTGATTTCAACCATTCATTGCATTCCCTTAGAAAGTGCAGCCACTTTATATTTGTTATATAGGAAGATTCTCCTATTCTGTTAAATGGTTGAACTTGAAACCAAAACTCTAAAAGAATTTTCTCTTCTTGTCATGTAACCAGTAAGGAGAACTACAACACTCACACTGTAAAATGTTTGTGTTTCAGATGGGGAATTAGCTAATAATATCAGTTTAGATGAAAGCCCTATGAGTAATTGTGAGGAGAGAAACGAAGAAAAAGACTCAGAAATTCACCTGCCTCTTAGTACCCAAGAACACAAAAAAGATCAGAATTTCAGAAAAAGACAAAGTTCCTTGAAAGCTACTTGCAACAAAGGTTTGTATAATTGTTAGGTAAAAATTTAAAAATCAAGCCCAGTGATCCACTCTACTTAACAGAATTTCTAAATTTTCAGTTGTACTCTTTTTGTTATTGTTGTTGTTATTCACTAAGTTATATAATCATTTTGGCTATATTTGTTGTTAAGGCACCACTCAATATGTTCTTATCAAATTTCTAACTATGACTTCTAGTTTGTTTTATTAGAGGAGGTAAAATAAATAGCAGAGATATCAAGAATAGTCAATGGAACAATAGAAGTGAACTCAGATTTCTTAGATACTTCCACTCAGTCCTTTAAAAATAAGGAATACTAGCCAGGCGTGATGGCACACGCTTGTAATCCCAGCATTTGGGAGGCTAAGACCGGAGGATCCGGGTTCGCCGCCAGCCTCAGCTTCCTAGTGAGGCCCTCCGCAACTTAGTGAGACCCTATTTCAAAATAAAGGATAAAAAATAGGGCTGGGGGTATAGCTCGGAGGTAGAATGCCCCTCAGTTCAATCCCCAGTGCCACAAAAAAATTTTTTTTAAAATACAAATAAGGAATACTAAAGAACTAGTTTCTTTGTGTCAGATTAATGAAGTGTGTATATTTGGCAATATGGACAAGCTCATTCTCCTTTGGTGGTTCTTAGAGCTAGTTATACAATGAATAATAACTTGTACTGCCACTTCAGGTTAAACATTAAGCACTGAAAAGTTGATTTATCTAGTATTTGTTAAGAGGTAGGAAGGATGCTGGATTAGGCATTCTCTGTGAACCTTCTCTTATTTTATTCCTTTCATGTAAACCGAAGCTCTGAAATATACTTGCTATATTAGAATGAATAATGGCCCCTCAAAACATGTCTACTTCCTAATTCCTGGAATTAGGACTATCATCATATGGGGTAAAAGATGCAATATTACTACTGTGAGATGATTGTAGAACTGAAGCAAGTTGATTTGTTTTAATTGTTTGGTTGACTAATTGCTAGAATGAATGCAAATATGTTTAGATGCTTTGTAATTTCTTCACACATTATGCTTTAAAGCAATAGCAGCAGTGTTAATATAAATTGCTGTATGTTTTTGTGTAGTACACCCTGCTTACAACATTTTGAGGAAGTTGTAGATTTTCTAAGATCCTTTAAAATAATCAACATGCAGCAGAAAAGCAGCCTCAGTTTTGCTTGGCAAATTTACAGAAATGAAAACAGCTGGGATCAATAAGCGGAAAGCCAGAGGGGAAAGCCGACTTCATTTGGCTGCCAGAAGAGGAAATTTGTCCCTAGTGAAAGCTCTAATAGAATCTGGAGCAGATGTGAATCTAAAGGATAATGCAGGTTTGGATCCTTTTAAATTAATTGCTTTTATAATTTGAGCTCACTGAAGTACACAATCTATCTCCTCACCTCCAATTTGATCCTGGCTGATATATAACTAATTTCAACATTTTATACTATATTTTTATTTAGTTGAATAGTAAGATTAACCATTCCTAAGAAAATTTTCTGCTTTGAGATAGTTTTTATACCCATTTCAGAGCATTTATTAGAATAGGGAGTTAAGACCTTTTCCTTGTAAGCCGTAATTCCATTCCCTAACTGTGGAGTGAATGCACACTTCTGATTTTCCTATCCCTTCTTTTTACTCCTCCCTTTATACTATTCATTTTTTCTCTCTCTCCCCTCATTTTTATTCTAAATGCCCATTTAAAAATGGATCTTCTAACATTTTGCTTGTGCATAAAGAATGTTGTGTGAAGAAGAGACCCCTGTCATCCACTTTTCCCCTGGCCTACCATCCTCCTCACTAACTACTAATTCTGAGAGGAGAAAGAATTACTGATATGATTGGCAAGAACCAAGGTTGTTCATTGTGTAATATATTACTAGTGAGTTAGATCACATGTAAGTCAAGGTCAACACTGCTAGAAGTTTTCTCTTAGTTGTCTGACACCATATAGAAAGTCTATAGGGTAAGGGCCTTTCTTAAGTCCTCAGTCATTTCTCTTTCCCTCTCCACAGCCATCTCTACAGTTCAGGACTTAGCTGAATTGAGCATATCAGAAAATCTTGTGTTTGGAGTGCTTTATCTGTTCCAACATGTGTTGTTTTTTGTATATACACTTCTTCAGGTGCCCCACAGGGAGGGTTAAAGGGCAAAGGGAATCCATAATGGGAGAAAGGTCCAAGAGGATTTTACAGAGCCATGAATCACACTCATAGTGACTAAGAGCATGGATTTGGAGTCAAATAAGATTTGGTTTCAGTACTAGCTGTGTGACATTGGGAAACTTCTTTCGTTTCTCCAAAGCCTTACTTTCTTCTTCTGTAAAGTAGATGTAATAAACTACCTACCTGAAAGCATTCATAGGAAAATTAAATAAGATGATTTACAGAAAGTTTTGCCATTATGCATGTGATAAATACTCAGTAAATGTTAGCTATAGTCAATAGTAATAATAATGGGATGCTAACATTAAACATTAAAATATTACAGTGACTGTAGACTTAATTTATCTTTCCCATCCACATCATTAAACTGATAAAATGAAGCTAAATTTTTACACCTTATCATATTTTCTAACTTTATATTTTTTAAAGTAAAAATGCCTGCTGTTCGTTCAAAAAAACATAAACCATGTTTTTGTGATGACGACAAAACTGTTTACCTACCTTCTCTTTCACACCAAGAAAAAACACCAGAAAGCCTTTCTTTGGTGAGTGAAATTGAAATTCTTTCATTCTTTAGCCTAGAAAATGCCATTCTTTGCACCATCCAGCCATTGACTATTGGCAGCATTCTTTCCATTTTAAGAACACAAAGGTTGAAAATATTTTTTGTCACAAGAAAATTAGATAGCATAATTGAACAGAATGAGTCAAGAAAATATGTTGTATGGTTAGCTCTGAATTATCTACATTGAGTACAAAACTATACAATTAGCTGCTGTCACTTACACCCAGCTTGAGTTGTTTGGCTTCTTGTCTCACTGCCAGTGCCACTGTCACAGTGTGTCTTCAATTATTCTGAAAAGTGTCTAGGATATATAGAACATAGAAAAGACTCTGGAACCCAGTCAGAGATGAGGAAAGAAACCTGAGTTAGCTGTCCTGGATTCCATGGTTTATAGTGATGGAGTTTTCCATAAGTTTGACATGTTTGCTGTGATATAAAGGTAGATTTTTGCAAAAATAGCCTAGCAGTTACTCAATAAATTAAATACTGACTAATAATATGGATATTCTCAGTTTGAAAAAAGCACAAATCTTACTAGATTCAAACTTTTTTTTTTTTTTTTTTTTTGCGGTACTAGGGATTGAACTCAGGGGTGTTCTACCTCCGAGCTACACCACCAGCCCTAGTTTTTATTCTTTATTTTGAAACCGGGTCTCACTAAGTTTCGGAGTGCCTCACTAAGTAGTTGAGGCTGGTCGCGAACCCGGATCCTCCGGTCTCAGCCTCCCGAATGCTGGGATTACAAGCGTGCGCCACCACGCCCGGCTACTAGATTCAAACTTTTTAAGCAAAGTAGCATTAATGAAATATTACCTTGAGTATGTCTTGGCCCATTGTAACCAAGATTAGTACATTTGTAATATGAGCAAGACAGAAAAGAAAGTTGGCACAAAAAAATACTTTTCTTTATTCTAATCTGTAGGTATAGTCTTAACCTTGTCGTCAGTTTTCTTTTATAATCATAAGCCATTAGCTGTATAAAGAGGTAAGCCTTGAGTTTTTAGTATTCTATATATTTGTATTTTATAATTTCACTTTGATACACTTAATAAGTGACAGCAGTAAGATTGCTTTACTAAATAATTAGATGATTTTATTTTTGGCATTTTCTATGTCCATCATGAGCACCAAAGTAAAATTTCAGAGCAGCATACTTCAGAAGGCTTTGAGGACGTACACATTTTAAAAATGAATGTATATTGAGAATTTATGAAAGGACAAATAATATGAATTAATCCACCAGTCATCATTTATGGAGCAACAACTATTACCCAGCAATGTGGAAAGTATACACACATGTAAAAAACATGTTCCAGCCTGTAATCCCAGTACTTGAAAGGCTGAGACAGGAGGATTGCAGGTTTGAGACCAGCCTTAGCAATGGAGCAAGATCATTTCAAAACAAAAAAATAAAAAGGGCTGGGGGAATAGTTTGAAGGTAGAATGTCCCGGGTTCAATCTCCAGTACTAAAATATAAGAGAAGATAAAATAATAAAAAAGTTCCTGCTTATAAGACTTCATTATCTTGATGAGGAAATATAATGTATAACACATACATATTAATGCTAAATTGTATAGCTCTGAAATTTTTAAGTAATTAAATTGTATAGCTCTGAACTTCTTAAGTAATTCTTAGAAGAGATAAATCAGTATGAATTAGATTAGCCAGAGGTTTTACATAAGAGATGGGTTTTGCATGATAATAATAACCAGTATTTATTGAGCTCTTACCTTGTACTGGCATTGTCCTTAGCATTTTATATGTATTATTTATTTCAGGCCCAGAGAGGATATAAAGCTTGCTAGAGTTACCCAGTTAAGAAAAGGCAGAGCCAGGATTCACTCCCAGGCAGTTCAGTTCTGGAGCCTACTCCATCCAGGATTCTCTCTCATGAGAAAGAGAGAAATCTGGGCAAGTGAATTAAAGTCTTTCAAGGCAGGACAGTTGTATAGACAAGGGCATATAGAGGTGGACTTAATTCCCCTTTGTGAGTTTTTGAGAGCGTAGTGTTTTGTGTTTCTGAGATTATGTATGAGATTTTAACAGTGTGCAATTATAGTCATAAAGCCTTATGGTGAATTTGTTGCATATATGTAATCTTTAAATATGTGCTGAGGTTTTTTTCTTTGATGCCTACAATTTTACTGGAGAAGTCACTGAGAAATTATGGTTACTACTTTTACATTTTGTTTTCCAGGAGATCAAATGCATAAATCAAGATATATTTACTTTTTCTCAAATCTGCAACATTTGTGCAGTCAAGTTTACACAAAATATGAGTATATTTTGAGCATAAAGAAAAATTAGCATTTTTAGCAGCATGTTATTTGCTGTGTGTTTGTCAGTAGCATATTGGAGCATATTTACTACCTTCTTATAGTAAAGTTTCTAATATTTTTATCTGATAGCATCAAACCATCAGTGCCATTCTACAAGATATAGAAGAAAAACAAGAAAATTTATTAGTGTTTGAAATAAGAAATCCTGAAGATGCAGGTAAATATGTACTCATATTCAAGTATGATTATTTCAGACATCCAGGATCATTTCTACTTCATCTTGTCTTTAAGGTACCTATTTATTTCAAAGCTCAGAAAGGCTGAAAAAGTGGTCTATTTTTTATGAGAATATTTAAGGTGCAGGGAATTATCATTAAAAGTTAATGATAAGCCTGGCGTGGTGGCGCACGCTTGTAATCCCAGTACTTGGGAGGCTGAGACTGGAGGAACTGGGTTCTCAGCCAGCCTCAGCTACTTAGCGAGACACTCCGCAACTTAGTGAGACAATGTTTCAAAATAAAGAATAAAAAATATGACTGGGGGCCTAGCCTGGAGGTAGAATGCCCCTGGGTTCAATCCCCAGTACCCCCCCCCCCAAAAAGATTAATGATAATAAACAGTAGTGTGTATACTTCTTTATTCAAGATAGGGTGAATAATTTGAGAGACATTCAGAACCATGACCAGAAATCAGCTACTACTGGTAATATATTTAGATATGACAAAAGCATAGGATAATGACCAGAGATGAGTTTATGTTACTTCTTGGCTCCTCAGCCTCACCTTGCTATGGCAACCCTTAAAAATCAGAAGAGGAAGCTGGGTGTGGTGGCACACACTTGTAATCCCAGTACTTGGGAGGCAGAGACAGGAGGATCACAGGTTTGAGGACAGCCTCAGTAAGTAGTGAGACTCTCATCAACCTAGCGAGACCATTTCCAAATAAGAATAAAATCTGGCTGGGGGTGTAGCTCAAAGGTAAAATGCCTCTGGATTCAATCCCCAGGAACACACACACACACACACACACACACACACACATCAGAAGAAGAAAGTGTAGTGATGACACAAGTAGAGCAAATATTCACTTTTCATATGAGCACATATGGCAGGTGTATATCTTACTGCGGAGATAACCTCCTGTTTGCAAAATGTTGATTATGCAGAGTAGCAAATTAGACTCTGACTCCTGACTTAATAATCTTAAGTTTTTCAAAGCTTCAATGAGGACAAGAAAGCAGAATGAGAATTTTTTTTTTTTAAATATCACAAAAGCCAGGTGTGGTGCACATGTTTGTCATCCCAGTACTTGGAAGTCTGAGACAGGAGAATTGCAGGTTTAAGGACAGCCTCAGCAAGTAATGAGACTCTATCAATCTAGTGAGACCCTGTTTCCAAATAAGAAATAAAATTAGACTTGGGGATATAACTCCAAGGTAGAATGCCTCTGGGTTCAACCCCCAGTACCACACATGTACACAAAAAATATCTCAAAAGACAGTTTTCATGTATATATAAAAATACATATTTTCATAAGTAAAAGTCATTCAGAAGAATGTATACCCCTGAACAGGAACCAAAGAGAAGCATTGAAGGAAGTGAAAGATGCAATAACTGAAGTGAAGGCATCAATACAAACTGTAAACAGTAGATTAGATCACATGGAAAATAGAATATCACTCCTAGAAGAGGAACATTCCAAAAACGAATCCATAGTACATAATTTAGAAAAAAATTTCGACAGTATGAATACGACATCGATGAGATCTGGGCCAATTTAAAAGAGCTAACTGAAGAATAGTAGGCATAGAAGAGGGATTCGAAGTTGAAACTGATGGAATAAACAATCTTTTCAAAGAAGTAATATCAGAGAATTTTTCAAACATAAAGAAGTTGACACACAGGTGCAGGAAACATACAGAACTCCCTTGAAACAAGACCAAAGAAGAGGTTCACCACGTCATATAATAATCAAGTTGACTAATGTAGAGGCTAAGAAGAGAATTCTAAAGGCAACAAAAGGAAAAGGCCAAGTGACATTTAGAGGCAAACCAATTAGAATCACTCCAGTCCTCCGAAATCAAGTCATGAAAGCCAGGAGGGGCTGGAGTAACATATTCCAAACTCTGAAAGAAAATAACTTGCAGCCAAGATTCTTATACCCAGCAAAACTCTCTCTCAAAATTGACGAGGATATAAAAACCTTCCATGGCAAACAGAAACTGAAAGCATTTATGTCTTCCCAACCAGCACTAGAGAAAATACTCAAAGAGATTAACTACAAAGAAGAACTAACAAGTAAATGTCAGTACCAGAGAAACAATAATTTCCAGGAAGCAAACAACTAAGCAAAGAAGAATAAACACCACTGAAAACAGAAGTCAAAACTCAGAATGTTAGCAATTAAAAATCATCTCTCAATAATCACACTGAATATAAATGGTCTCAACTCCCCAATAAAAAGGGACAAGGTGGCAACATGGATTAAAACCCAGAATCCATCTATATGCTGCCAGCAAGAAACACACCTTACAAGCAAAGATTCCCACAAACTAAAGGTGAAGGGCTGGAGTAAGGCAATCTATGCCAATGGAACTCGACAAGCAGGAGTAGCAACCATGATATCAGATAAACTAGACTTCAAGCCTAAGCTTATCAGAAGAGACAAAGCAAGTAATATTTTACTAGTAAAAGGAACAATCCAGCAAGAGGAAATAACAATTATCAACATTTTTTCCCCAAACATAGGTGCAGCCACTTTCATAAAACAAACTCTGCATGATATAAAGTCACACACAGATCCCAATACACTAATACTGGGAGACTTCAATACTCCTCTCACATCACTAGACCGATCTTCTAAACAAAAGGTCAGTAAAAACGCCTCAGACCTAAAGAATACCATAAACCAAATGGACCTATTAGATACATACAGACTATTTCACCCAACTACAGCTGAATTCACATTTTTCTCAGCAGCCCATGGAACCTTCTCCAAAAGAGACCACATTCTGGGCCACAAAGCGAGCACTGGCAAATTCAAAAAATGTAACATAATTCCCTGCATCTTTTCAGACCACAATGGAGTGAAACTAGAAATCAACTCTATGAAGCCCCAGAGTAGCCATGTAAATGTAAACACATGGAGACTGAACACCACACTGCTGAATGAGGATTGGGTCATAGAAGAAGTAAGGGGAGAAATTAAAAAATTCCTAGAAACCAATGAAAACAGAGACACAACATATCAGAACCTCTGGGACACCTTGAAGGCAGTACTAAGAGGAAAATTTATGGCACTGAGTGCCCACATAAGAAGAATAGAAAATCACCAAATAAATAACCTAATGACACAACTCAAAGCACTTCAGATCATTTCCTTAGATTGACATAATGAAATAAGCATTGATTTAGTTATCCTGAAAATTAGATTTGGGGAAAAATGATCTTTTGAAATGAATGGTAGTTGGGAGAAAGCTGGAGGGAAGCCCACCAAGTGCTTTGTGCATGTATGTCCCTATCACTCTGAACTATATTATGATATGAGACTAGAATGCACCAATAAAAGTATATTTTAGACAGGCATGATGGAACATACCTATAATCTCAGTACTTGGGAGGCTGAGACAGGAGAATAGAAGGTTTGTGACCAGCCTTAGCAACTTAGTGAGGCCCTTTTCAACTTAGTGAGAACTTGTTTCAAATAAAATAAAATAGGGCTAGAGGTGTAGCTCAGAGGTAGAATGATCCTAGGTTTAATTCCCAGTACCAAAAAAAAAAAGTATATTTAAAAAATAAAATTAATGATGATGCAATCCTCTGTGATCAAATTTAACATTTGCTATCCTTCAATTAACTTTTTATTTTATTATCATATTTCTAGAACAATACATTGAAAATATGTTAGAGATAAAAGAGACTATGGATAATGTACTTGCCATACAGAAAGCAGAAAGGGATGATCTGGCTAAAAAGTACAGGTAAGTGAAAAAATAGAAATGCTTTAGAGTTTCTAGAATTTATCCATTTTTAGCCACAATAGTGTTATAGTTTGGATCTCGAATGTCCACCAAAGCCCATGTGTGCCATTAAAAGTGGTAGAAAATTCGAGGTGCAGCCTAGTGGGAGGTCTTCCAATCATTTGGGTGAGACTTCAAAGGGTGTCTATAATCCCAGTACTTGGGAGGCTGACACAGGTTCAAGTCCAAAGCATAGGAACTTTGCAAGACCCTGGCTCCTTCTGCTTCCTCTCTTCTTTTGCATCCTGGCCATGAGGTGAGCAGCCTTGCCTTGCCACCTGCTCCCACCGTAATGTGCTGCCTCACCATGGGCCCAAAGCATTCAAGCCAACTAACCATGAACCCTTTAAAACTGTGAGCCAAAATAAACTTTTTCTCATTATAAGTTAATTATCTCAGGTATTTGTTACAGTGTTGGAAAGATGACTAACAAATAGCCGTAGAATTTCTAAGAATACAAACATTACTTAGGACCCAAAAATCACTTCATGAGGTTGTGTAATCTTTTACCTCCATGGAAAATTATACTTTTCAGAAAGATATTTTTCTACTTTATTACCTAAAATATTCAGAAAAGGACATTTTAATGTCTTAAAAAGTTGTCTACATTGGGGTGTTTCTTTCACAAACATCAAAGTCAATCACTAAACTGAACTTGAGAAGGAGGGAGGGGGAAGGAGAGTGGTAGGAATTGGGGAAGGGTTAAATGAGAGATGTGTGCATATATGCCCTTACCAGCTTGTACCTAAGATGTATGATTACAATACACAAATAAAAAATTTAAAAATTAAAAAAAACGTTATCTACAAGGGCCTTATGAAGGCTTTTCTGGTCATGAATCCCACAGATAATTCTTTCCTTAGCACATTCAAATTTTCTACATTAAATTTTCCTTCTTTTTATTATCACAAGTGTCCTTCTAAGCAGTTGATTCATTTTGGTGTATGTACTTTTAATCTCTTAAGGAGTTTTATCCTGATAATATTCGTTATATACCTCTTTTCATCCTTTTTTGAGAAAAATGTTCTGTACTTTTTTTTTTATTAATTTTTCATAGACTTAGCTACATATGCCCTCTATTCTTGATTCACAATTAATTTTCTAAGTATTTCCTTTATGTTCTTAGAATCGTTTGCTATCCAGTTTTTTCTGAACTTATTTAAAATCAGTTTTTAATTTTTTTGGGGGGGGGTGCTGAGGATTGAACCTAGGGACATTTTACCTCTGAGACCCATCCCTAGACCTTTTTATTTTTTGTTTGAAACAAGGTCTCGCTAAGTAGCTGAGGGTCTTGCTAAATAGTTAAGGCTGGCTTCAAACCTGAGGTTCGTGTTTCTGCCTCCCAAGTACTGGGTTTGCAGGCATGCACCACCACACCCGGCTTAATTTTTATTTATAAATCTGTATTTTATCTCCATTTTTCCTTTCTCCCCAATGAATAAATTTTGTAAGTTCCTTTGTGCTTCCTGACTGTTTTTCTGGCAGTATCAAGCAAGTGAACTTTTTTAAACCTACAGATGGGTAAATAACTACAGGATATTTTCTAGAGGACTTTAGAGAGTCTAGCTATAATTTTCCTTTTATGTCCTATGGTGAATAAGGTACCTGGAACTTTAGAAAGTTTCTGATTAACTGGAGTTTTAAGAGTATAAATCCTCACTAATATTCCTGTAAGATTTCAAATCTCAGTATGGGTAAAGAGAACACCTTTGGTTTTTGTCTGAACTCCTTGTTTCATGTAGTGTGGTAGTTATTTTTCCTTCTCCCTTATCTAGCTTCTTGCATTTTATGCTACCAGTTGTTTGCTAATCTGATTTCTTGTTTCTTTTTCCACTTACATATATTACTACTTTTAACACATAGTCTATTGGGTGTTCAGTACTAACAACTCTAAACTTTGATAGGAAAGGCAGGATATCTATACTACTTTGCTTTTCTTTAAAACAGCAGCTCTAAGCTGGGCATGGTAGCGCACGCTTGTAATTCCTGTACTCGGGAGGCTGAGACAGGAGGATTGCAGGTTCGAGGACAGCCTCAGCAAATAGTGAGACTCTCAACAATCTAGCGAGGCCTTATTCCAAATAAGAAATGAAATCGAGCTGGGAGTGGAGCTCGGAGGTAGAATGCCTTTGGGTTCAGGAACATCCTCAGTACCACAAAAAATAAAATAATAAAACAAAACAACAGCTCTAAAGTGAATGCTGGTAGGTCTCTGAGATCATGTCAGGGTATTGAAGTCAAAACTACTTTTTATAATAATATTAAGATGTTATTTGCTCTCATTCGTTCATGAAATACAGTGGAATTTTCCAGAGGTCACCTGATGGTAATGAAATATATGTTTATATATTCTTGTGTTTTAAAATGTTTCTCAGGGTTTGTTGTTGTTGTTGTTTGTAGTACTGGGGACTGAATCTAGAAGCATTATGCCTCTGAACTATACCTCCAGCCCTATTTTACTTTTTTATTTTGAAACAGGGGCTTGCTAAGTTACTGTACACTGTTGTTGGCCTTGATCCTGAAATCCTCCTGTCTCAGCCTTCCAAGTACTGGGATTATACATGTGAGCCACCATACCTGGCTTCATTTTTAATTTCTAAAACAGTAAATATTGATAGATATAATCCATATAAACAAAAGTCTTTGAGGTCCTCAATAATTTTTTGGGATATAAGTAGGTCCTGAGGCCAAAAGTTTTAAGAACCACTGGAAATTAAATTCTAAATGTCAGTGTGGGATAGGCAGGCTTAATCAAAAGACAGAGGTGTGGAGGTGTGGTGAGTCTTTTCCTCTTCTGTAGTTCTCAAGATCCTGAGAATTTTGGTTTAGGGAAGGTGCACAGGACTCTTTTCTTGGCAGTCCCTTTGGATTTGAAAGTGTCTCAGTAAAGTTTTAAAGTATAATAACAGTAATTATTCAATGAGCTAACATTTCTCAGGGAAGTTGAGGTATGATATTCACAAAGCAATTTTGTTCCTCTATATCTAAGGTAACCTGAATTACTTTCTAATACACCTTTCTACTTTATTAAACAGGTAAGCAAACTCTAAACTTAAAGAATGGTGGTCCTCCTTGGCTACCAGTTGCTATCTATCCACCAAAGACAAGTTGATATCTAGATAGACGACCCAAGTGTTGCTTCAACTGTTTCAGGGTTGACTTACAACTGATAGTGATATGAATATAAGTGTGGATAACCACATTGTCATATCCTTAAAAGAGGAAAACTCACCTTAAATGAATCAGTTTCCTCACAAAGAAAATACATTGTAAAGGTAGATATGTGTTCACCTCAAGCTGATTAAAATTGAAAGTATTTTTAACATCTAAATAACTGGCGAAAATTTTTCTACTATATATATATTTTTTGTCTTTCTGTTTCTTCTTCTAGGGTATCCATAGAGTCATTTAAGCATGGAGCCCTGAGAGAACAACTAACCAACTTGGCCACAAGACAGAAGAGCCTTTTAGCTGTGGCAAAAAAACAGAAAAAAATACGGCAGAAAATTCAAAACTATGAGAATGTCACATCATTGACTGGTATTAGTTTGAGGAAGTTGTCATCCAGCTCAGATATCTCCAATGAAAAGGACATCCAAGAGCTAACCAGTCTGGAAAATTCAGTGCAGCCCCAGTCAGGTTCACTTTCACCTGCCAACCTTGCTTGTAGGAGTATACAAGAAAAACCATTGTCACCAGAAATTTGGAATGACAGCCAAAATACTAACATTTGCCTAAATTCAGAGTCAATAAGAAGGGAAGAATTTTCTGAAAATGTGATAAATTCTAAACAAAATGTCAATGATTGTACCTTGGATGGGCTACTGAAATCTAGACATTTGGATGGCACTGAGAAGACTAAATTATCGTCTCAACCTGTTGCTTTCATTGCTCAAGCAGAATACTCACAAAAAGAAAATGATCTTATAGAAACCACTGCCAAAGGGCATGAATTACATAGTTCTTCTGCCATAAATGACACATTAAATATTTCAGAATGCACAAGTGTATTTACCCAAAGTGATGCACATCCATCAAATGTTATTTGGGACCAGAACCTTTCCCCGTGTGATCCCAAAAGAGGAAACAAGAAAACATCTTCTCAGCAACTACCAGGGAAGGTATCTGAATCCCTGGCACCTCAAAGGCTTACTGTCTTGGGCACTGATACTGTGCATCAGATGAAACCATATCTTAAAAAAACAGTTTCTGCTGTTCCAAATGCCAATAACACTGAGATCTCTTCTTTCTCTGGGTCTGACCATCAACCTACTGTAAAAAAGCCCTTAAACTGTAATGCAGCATCTAAAAAGAAATGTATCCAGATAAAAGATTTGATATTACAGGGACAAATTAACCCAGGAAGTAATGTTCTGGAATTCAAAACAGAGGTATTCTATTTTTTTCTAAAATCATGCAAATTTTATAATAAGTAAATGTCACTTTCACATAGTATGTAGGTATTTAGAGAAATGCAGTTTGGCTGGGTTTTCTAAAAGGAAAAACACAACCATTTTTGTGTGTGTGTGTGTGTGTGTGTGTGTGTGTGTGTACACATTCTACATCTGAGCTACATTCCCAACCCTATTTTACATTTTATTTTGAAACAGAGTCTTGCTAAGTTGCCTAAGCTGGCCTCAAACTTGCAATCCTCCTGTCTTAACCTCTCAAGTACTAGGATTACAAGCATCCACCACAATGCCAGCTATCCAACCATTGTATTCTTAGCAAGTGAAGTCAGGCTTCTGGAATTGTCCTAATACATTTTAGTCACAGCATCTTTGGGTCCTCAGACTAGAGCTAGTCAATTATATTACTGTTGGAAGGATTTAAGAGCAACATAAAAATAATAAATTGGAGCTATCACTAATTCTGAAATTTCAAGAAATACCAGTGTACTGCTAAATTATCACCTAAATGGATAAGTATAAATTCATTTTCCATAGAAGCCTTTATTTTGGTGCAGTCCAGTATATCAATGTATTCGTTCATGAATTATATTTTTTGTGTACTATTTAAGAATTATTTGTCTGGCCCAAAATGAAAAAGATTTTATCCTCTTCTAGAATTTTTACAGTTTTAGGTTTACATTTAGGGCTATGATTAATTTTTAATTTTTATTAGGAATTTTTATCTTCATTTTTGTTTTATTTTTCACTTCAGGAGACAATCCACAAAGCCAGTATTTTATTGAGTGGTAAAATTAAAGTAGAAAATGGTCAGATTTATCAAAATCCAGTCACCTGGCTCAAAGATCTTCTGGGAGGCGACAGACATGTAACCTGGAATTATGCTTGGAGTAAGGTGGGTCATTCTTAAGTTATCTTTAACTTCCAAATCAAATGGAAAAATATATGTTTTTTATAATGAAAAAAAATTTTAAGCCAGGAATGATGGCACATCCTATAATCCTACTACTTGGGTGACTGAGACAGGAAGATTGCAGTTTGAAGCTAGCCTCAGCTATTTAGCAAGGCCCTTTGCAACTGAGACCCTGTTAAAAAAATAAAAAATAAAAGAGGGCTGGGGAGTATATCTCAGAAGTAGAATGCCCTTAGGTTCAATCCCCAATACAACACACAAAAATAAATTTTAAAAATAGGGCTGTGCATGTAGGTCAGAAGTAGAACCCATGGGTTCAATCTCCAGTACCATAAGAAAAATAAAAAGAAATTTGAAAGATCTCTAAGCTAGTTTTTGTCCTCATGTGTCTCTTCTGTGATACACTACATGCTTTCATTCCCAACTATGTTTGCTAGAGTTCTCATGAGCATAGCTATGCAACTGACTGTACCTGCCCTTCTTTGCTCCTTGTTTAGTCTCAGAAACTATTGTCTCTAATCTTCTCTTTTTATCCTCCCAAGGTATTTCAAGTCTTTGTGAATTCATATAGAAAATTTAGGACCACTAGTGTACTGACAATTTAGTTAATGCCTATTATTATTATTTTAGTGAAATAAAGGAAAATTTTCTCCTAAATACAAAAGAAATAGGTAAGGAATATAAGACTCACAGAAATTGCATTGTACTTTCAAATATTTTCCTCAAAAAGAATGTTTTCATTCAGCTTTCCCAGACTTAGTAGCCTTTTTCTAAGTTTTGGCTTCTTTTTATTTTTTATTATTTATTTTTTTGTGGTACTAGGGATGGAACCCAGGGCATTCTACCTCTTAGCTACACTGCTAGCCCTGTTTTCTGTTCTTTATTTTGAAACAAGGTCTCACTAAGTTGTGGAGGGCCTCACTAAGTAGCTGAGGCTGGCTTGAACCTGTGATCTCCTCTTGTCTCAGCCTCCCAAGTACTGGGATTACAAGCGTGCACCACCATGCCCAGCAAGTTCTGGCTTCTAACTTATAAGTTATATGATCCACCTCAGGAACAGTCCTATAGTGATTCACTCATTAGATTTACCATTACTGTTTAAAAAAAAAATGATAGCTTTAACCTCCCCTACCCACTGAAGTAGGACTCAGTGCACCAGTAATAGGAAACATAGCTTCTCCCCTTTTTTTTTGTCTAACTCAGTTATATGCACTCTCCCTTCTTGCTCCAGCTATGACCCAAACTCTGTGTCCCAACTTTATATTCTGTTCCTAGACCTTTGTTTCTTTTGCTTCCAGTGCAGTGTTTCAGTTCCTTTGTTTATATCAGTGCATTCTGGGTTTTGTCTTCTCTATATCTGTCTGGCTTTTTATTTTCCCTAAAGTTCTTGTTTTTGCTTTTAATTTCCCACTCCTGGAATTACCAGGATATCTGATTTCAGCACAATCCCTTTTATGGTTTCATATTTTGTGACAAGTGTTAATAATTAACATTTTGCCATGATAATCCTTTTTTTTCCCTTTTTTCTCATACACTGAGGTTTGAACACAGAGGTGTTCTACTACTGAGCTATACTCTCAGTCTTTTTTTTTTTTTTGCATTAGGGATTTAACCCAGGAGCATTCTACCTCTGAGCTACACTCCCAGCCCATTTTTAAATTTTGAAACAGGGTCTTGATAAGTTGCTGAGAGTCTCATGAAATTGCCAAGTGTGGCCTTGAACCTGCAATCTTGTCTCAGCTTCAGGTGTGTGCCACTATGTTGGCTTATTTATTTTGAAACAGGGTCTCTTTAAGTTACCACACATTTTGCCTGGAACTTGCAGTCCTCCCATCTCAGCCTCCCAACTACTGGGATTACAGTGCCTGGCTGATAATCTCTTGGTACAAGATGTTTTTAAAAAGTTTTATTGTAGGGTACACTGCTTTGCTCACAGAGTGCATATAGTACTCACGGCTATGGCTTAGTTTCTTTTCACTTCAGCATACATGTGCTACAGTGTGCCCAGTGAGGACTCGATTTTCCCCTTTTTTTCTCTATTGGAACTCTGCATTTCCTGTCTTTGATTAGCTGGCTGTGACATCATTTGGACTTCACACTGTACTAATGCTCATTTATATATCACTTTGCTTCTAGTGTTTTCTAATCAGACAGGCCTAAAATTAGAGTCCTAATGTTTAGCACCTATGTGATAGTGAAGCCAAATGCAAATGTGGACACTTAAAATAGTACAATTCTTGGATATAAGATATTCATACAAATTATCTGAACAGGCTTAGATTACTTTTTTTTTTAATTGGTGCTTTGTAATCATACATCTTTGTTTAGGTACAAGCTGGTAAAGGCATACATGCACACATCTTTCATTTAACCCTTCCCCAATTCCTGCACCACTCCCTTCTCCTCTGGTTCAGTTTAGTGATTGACTTTGATATGTTTGCAAAAGTACATCATGTGCATTAGGGTGTCCCCTGTGCCCTTACCACCTTCAGTTAAGCCACCTTCTTTGCTCATCTAAGGTTTCTCCTTCTTCATCTAGGGTCCCTCTTATAACCCACTTTCTCCCTAGCATCCACATATTAGGGAAAGCATATGGTTTTTTACTTTTTGTGACTGACTAATCTCACTTAACATCATGTTTTCAGGTCCATCCATTTCCCTGCAAATGACATGGTTTTGTTCTTCTTTATGGCTGAGTAAAATTCCATAGATTACTTTTTTTTTAAAGATTGTCCAAAATAGTGAAATTAGAATTTAAAAAATTTTCTTTAGGGCACTTATGTACTTTTAGTAACATGATGAGAAACATGACCCCAGTGAATTTCTTAGAATATTTAAGTCTCTTTTGAGGTTACGGCAGAACCTCCTATTGTCTTGGAGGAGCTCCTGAATTCCATCACTTCTTGATGGAAGGCGCTTTTCGCTAACTACATTGGTAAATGTGAGCATTTTTACTGACTAGTTCTGAGATTGGTAGAGGAGGTATAGGGCTAAGGATGATTGGTTGTCAGGCATGAAATGCCAGAACCGTAGGTCTTGCTCTGCATCAGATAGAATGGCAGAGCCACTAGACACAAAGATGATTCATAACTCCCACCCAAGCACCTGGGCCTCTGCAGCACAGTTTTGCCAAGGGAATTCTGGTGCTCATTTCCAGTGGACATCACTGACTTCACTTGCAACAGCTACCTCCTAACCATTAGACACCATTCTGATGTGGCAGAATGATCTCTGGGTAGGAGGCAGAAGAACAAGCTAGCTCCTTGTTCCACTCTGTATAAAGTTATATGATCTGGGCAATAGTTTTCAATCATAGCTGCACATTAGAATCACTTGGAGGGATTTTATAAAACTACCAATATCTAGTGGACCCAAGTCCCATAGCTTCTGATCTGATAGTCTGGGTGGGGACCACATGGCAGTATTGTGTGTGTGTGTGTGTGTGTGTGTGTGTGTGTATGTGTGTGTGTGTGTGTGTGTGTTACTGTGGATTGAACTAAGGGGAATTTGACTTCTGAGCTATACCCCACCCAATTTTATTTTTTATTTTGAAACAGTGTCTCCCTAAGTTGTGGAGGGCCTTGGTAAGTTACTGAAGCTAGCTGTAAACCTGTGATCCTCCTGTCTCAGCCTCCCAAGTGCTGGGATTACAGGGTTGTGAAGGACTGTGGTTGTAGCTTGGAGGTTGAATGCCCCTGGGTTCAATCCCCAGTACCAAAAGAAAAAGGGAGGGAGAGAGGGAGGGAGGAAGGGCAGGCTCCCATCAGGGAAATGAAGTCTTGGATACCTCTTTAATATTGAAAAGCAGGCTATTTTTATATTTTTACTGATATATATTAATATATAAGGTATAAATTTTTATCATGAAAAATATAAATGTTTTGACAGTTAATATTGCACTTTATTTCTTCAGAAGATCTTACCAGAATAAACTTAATTGATAACCTCACTTGTCTCATTACATTTCCAGAAGAGTGGCTTACTGAATCACCCATCTCCCAGTTTTGTATGTGTGCACACAAAGATTACACACACCCTACTTTTACCCCACCTACCTCTTTCCTAACTATGCTATTAGGGAATCAGCACAGACTAATTTCTGAGAAATAATGAATCTTTTGCTTTAAGAGCCAGAGAAAGAATCGGTGGTGTGGGACAAAGCCTTTTAGAAAGGCAAGAGCATAACAACCTACAGATGTCTTCACTGAACAACACTCAGCTCTGTCTCTTACTTGTTTTCATCTGGGGAAAAATAGCATACCATCAGCTGCCCCTCACCAACATGGATTTTAGATGGCAAAATTGCTGAGAGCATTAGAGGCTATGAGGTCCAAGAACCTAAGAATCTAGCCTCTAGCTCTTCCTACCATGCCCTTGTCATACCAGGCATATCAGATAGATTTGGATCCAATGAGATTTTCAGGATTCAGAGTTTGAGCCATGTGCAGACATGACTATTTATACTGACACTTCAGCCAACTGGAGCACAGACATGAAATGCACAATTTCTAGAAGTGGACTCTTGCCTGTTCATTTTGAGATGTATTCATTAACTTATTTATTAAATGACTCCTATTTTGTGAAAAAAAGATCTTAACTCAGTGGATTTTTTTTTCATTTGCTTTGAAGGTTTTTTTATTGTAATAATTCGTGTTTTGCATATATACATTTTTGTTAGGTACAAATTGATAAAGACAAATGTGCACACATTTCTCATCTGACCCTTTCCCCAATTACCACCCCGCTCCCTCGCCCTCCCTCCCTCTCAAGTTCAGTTCAGTGAGTGATCTTAATATAATTGTGTAAGTACATCATGTGCCTTAGGATGCTCTCTCCCCCACCCCCTGTCCATTCCCTTCGGTTAAATCAACTTCTTTGTTTATCGAGGATCTCTACTTTTTCATCTGGGGACCCTCTTATGTCCCATCTTCTCCCTAACATCTGCATATTAGGGAGAACATATGCTTCTTTACTCTTTGTGACTGACTAATCTCACTTAACATAATGTTTTCCAGTTGCATCCATTTCCCTGCAAATAACATGATTTTGTTCTTCTTTATGGCTGAGTAAAATTCCATTGTGTATATATCCCATAGTTTTGTAATCCATTCATCTGTGGATGGACATCTTGGCTGCTTCCATAGTTTGGCTATTGTGAATTGAGCTGCTATAAACATAGATACACATGCATCGGTCTGATAGTTTGGTTTCCATTCT
>PVLC010024915.1:0-24172 GCA_004027655.1 Graphiurus murinus
CCCCCTTTCTCAAAAGTACCTCTTTCCTTCCCACCTGTGTCAGTCTAACCAGGATCCACACTCCTGATCCCAGAAGCCCCCCTTCTGTTCTGCCCAGCCTGAAGTTGACTCCCTATGGTGGCTACCCCCCCACCACTCCCTGCCTTCCTTCTTCACACTTGATGGCAAAACCCCAACCCTGATCCACTCCACTGTGGCCTCTGTGCCAGGATGGTGACTCGGGAGAGAGCCCGAGCCAGGGGACCGGTCTCTGTTTCCATGCCTGGCCACTGAGTTCAATGGGCCCTCGGTGCTTCCTGGGTCTGATCCTTGTACCATCTCTCAAAAGACTTTCTCCTCAAACAAGGAACATCTGACCTGGTCTAGCCTTACGTTCACTGAGTCCTTAACTTCTACAATGCAAAATCAAAAGCAACCAGCAAAGAATTTCGCTCACCCTCAATCCGATTTGTCGGGGGCCTAGTTCGGCCAGCTACACCTCGCCTCTAGATGGCGCCTGGCAGAGTGCCAGAAGCAGCTACAGGTGGATAACATTCTGGGGCTGCCCCACGCCAGAGCGCATGCACCAGCTCGCCGGACTCGTGGCCGGCCCAGGTGAGAACTGTATGAGACGCCTGGTGGCTTAGACCCTGGGTGGCTTTAAGAGCCTCCGCCTCTCGCCCAAGAGAGAGTTGTTGTTGCGGTTGTTGTTGCTGGGGAAAGAGTTGCTGTTGGGGAAAGGCTGGAGTCAGTTGCTGGGGAAGTTCTGGGAGGAAAAATTGTGGGTTGCTAGTGGAAGACGGATTGCTAGAGAGAGGGGTTATTGGAAGTCTGTTGGAAAGGCACTATTTGGAAAGACGACTTCTGTACTGTGTTATTGCTTGTGTAGTGCCCTTGATCCCAGAAAGAGAGAGAGATAATAAAAGAGGTTCGAACCAGCAACATTCAGGCAGCATCTTTATTGGGGCCTCATGGCTGAGGGTTCAGCCTGGGGCGCCCGATACAATTGACAACCATCGCTGTCTGGGTCAACACTTGCCTCTCTTCCTGTAACAGTGGCTCAACTTCTTAATAGCGTCCGTGAGTCCCAGAGACCAACCTCCTGGCCTGCTGGAGGAGTCATCTGGGGAATCTTCCCTCTCTCCCACAACAGAATGCGCTACGATGATACCAATCTAAGAGCAAAGCAAAACTCCAGTACTTCCAGGATGGTCTTCAGACACTGCCCCATTTCTATGGCATTACTTTTGGGGGGAGTGTACTGGGGATTGAACCAGGGGCATTCTACCTCTGAGCTACCCCCCAACCCTGTTTTTTACTCTTTATTTTGAAACAGGGTCTCACTGAGTTGCAGAAGGCCTCACTAAGTAGCTGAGGCTGGCTGCAAACCTGCGATCCTCCTATCTCAGCCTCCCAAGTACTGGGATTACAAGCATGCATTACCACGCCCAGCTTCTATGGCATTTTCATAGCTGACTCCTTTTTTTGTGTTGGGGGGGGGTACTGGGGATTGAACTCAGGGACATTCTACCTTCAAGCTATACCTCCAGCCCTATATTTTTAGTCTTTATTTTGAAACAGGGTCTCACTAAGTTGCGGAGGGCCTCACTAGGTAGATGAGGCTGGCCTCGAACCAGATCCTCTGGTCTCAGCCTCCCAAATGCTGGGATTACAAGCGTGCGCCACCACACCCGGCTAGCTGACTCCTTTTTGAGGTCATTTGCTTCTTCACTTCTCCCTGACAACCCGGTGGCATCCCCCAACATTCCTTTCTCTTGCCTCATTGCACCTGCCCCACCCCCCACCCCTGCCCCAAGTCTCAAGGAACTGGGCACCTAAATACATCTCTAAAGCTAGCTTTCTTTCCACAGTTGCAAACCTCTTGTCCAAGTGCCCACTTTACCAACTAGATTTGGCCAATAGGACATAGTTTGCAGACCTCTGTTCCAGACAAAGTCTATTACATATTTTCTTGTTATCTGAGTTTTCTTTTGCTTTTGCTCTCCCCATCCCCCATCATTAACTTGTAAACTCCACTGGAGAAGTGTACATTCTTTTGTTCACTGCTGTATTTTCAGTACTCAGAAGGGCAACGGGCAATAAATTCAATATTCTTTGGATGGGTGAATGAATGAATTCATCAATTTAATAAGACTACTTCATATATTTCCTTCCTCCAGTGCAACAAATACTCCTCTGATCAATCTATCCCCATAGGATGTCTGCTCATTTTTTATTCTAAGTAGACTCTGCTCTCTGTTGAAGCAGAGGTGGGCCTACCCCAGTCTTCAGGTCCAATATTCAGCAAAGTACCTAAGAGACAGAGCATGCCCTGTGGATTCCTATTGAATAAAGGAATCGATCGAGACAAGAAGATTGAAGAAAGAAAAGAGAAGAATAAGCTGAGGTTGGTGAGAAGAGTTTACAGTGAAAAGGGTATCCTAGGAGTGTAATTGCTAGCAATTTTCTCTGATTATAGAAAATGGAGATGATATTCTGCTCTACTTTTTGCCAGTCAAACAATACCTGGAGGGTTTTGTTCCAACTCTGGTCCCCCTACTTTCTGAAAAATGTGACAACATATGGTACTTTTAGAGAAATACAGCCAAGACAGTAAAAGGAGAAAAACTTGACATAACGAAGAGTAGTTGGAAAACCGATGATGTTGAAAAATGGAGACTGCATAGCCGAGGGAAGAGGGGACTTCGTAAGGTGCGTGCAGGCTGCTTTCAAATACTTACAGTTGTCAGATTTAAAAGGGATTAAATTCTCTATTTTGCTCCAGAAATCTTAACCACATTGTGAAAACTATAGGGACATAGGTTTCAGTTGAATAAAAAAAAGTTATCTAAGAGTTAGAGCCATCTGAAAAAACTAGGACCTCTCATTGAAAGATGTGTGATTCCTAATGTCAGGAGTGTTCAAAACGAGGCTAGGAATCCTCACCTATCAGGAAAATCTTGAAAGGATCTGAACAGGAGCTCAAGGTCTTCCCCAGACAACTAAGGGCATCTTCTGACTCTGAGATCAGATGACTCTACAGAAAGCTAGGGAGGGGAAGAAATGCATCCCGAAGTGGCAGTCATTTACCAACATGCTAGCTGCTGCCTGAGAAGGTTCTTGGGGTCAGGATAAAGAGTTGCAAACCAGCCCAGCTTTAGGAACCTTCTCCCTAGCTGACAACATCCCGACCAGAGGAAATTGGTTCAATGGATCATAATAAAGGAAAGAGCGAGAGAGCGAGAGAGCGAGAGAGAGAGAGAGAGAGAGAGAGAGAGAGAGGGAAAATATGAATGAATCCAAATGGATTGGAAATCTTGAGATAAATGAGAAAACTTAGTTTAAAATCCATGGTATAAAAATATTTAACTTTTAGAAATATAATATGAAGAATAAAAAAATAGGGCTGGGTGTGTAGCTCGGAGGAAAAATGTCTCTGGGTTCAATCTCCAGTACCACAAAATAAAAATAAAAATAAAAATAAAGATGCAAGTTCTGTCGTGGTTATACTGGAGTAGGGAGGCCCCTCATCCAATGACTAGTACCTTGTAAGCTGAGGGAAGTGTGAAGAGCAACATATAGAGATTAAAATGCCAGGTGAAGACACAGGGACACACAGAGGGAAGACAATGCGAACGAGAACAGGGAGGGCGCCCTTTTGAAGGCACAAGCAGAGAGGGGGTGAAGCATCTCCAAGCCAAACCATGACAAGAGCATCCGCAACACCAGAAGGAAGAGGAAGGCATGGAGCACGTTCTGTCCCTGGGACCTTCTGAGAGAGGCTGTCCCTGCCAACAGCTTGACTTAGGATACCGTGCCTCCAGGAAGGTGAGAGGACCAGTTTCTCTTGGGTTAAGCCCTCAGTTGAAGGGCTTTTGTTGAGCTGCCCTGGGGAGCTAGCACAAGTGACACGGTGATCAACTGCAGAGTGTCAGGTGCCGTGAGGGAGTTATTACAAGGAGCCACAGCTGAAAACTGTATTTGTGAAAAATCGTTTGCTCGTAACTGACAGAAGCCAAATCCAAACTGAATTAAATGGAAAAAAAAAAAAAAAAGGAAAGGAAAGAAATATTCTCAGCTGACCATAGAGTCCAAAGGGTGGACTGGTGTTTGGGAATTTAAATAATGACTCTGGGTCTCTGTCTCTGTCTCCCCTTGCTTGCTCTCTGCCCTACCCATCAGTTTTTCCTCTATAGAAAATCCATCCTCAAGCCGGGCGTGGTGGTGCACGCTTGTAATCCCAGCATTTGGGAGGCTGAGACCAGGAGGATCCGGGTTCGCAGCCAACCTCAGCTACCTAGTGAGGCACTCCAAAATTTAGTGAGACCCGGTTTCAAAATAAAAGAATATGATTTTGTTCTTTTTTATGGTTAAAAAAAAAAAATCATGTTCTTTGCAGGGAAATGGATGCAACTGGAAAACATTATGTTAAGTGAGATTAGCCAGTCACAAAGAGTAAAGAAACATGTTCTCCCTAATATGCGATTGTTAGGGAGTAGATGGGACATAAGAGGGTCCCCAGATGAAAAAGTAGAGACCCTCGATAAACAAAGAAGTAGACTTAACCGAAGGGAATGGACGGGGGGTGAGGGGGGAGAGCATACTAAGGCACATGATGTACTTACACAATTATATCAAGATCACTCACTGAACTGAACTTGAGAGGGAGGGAGGGCGAGGGAGCGGGGTGGGAATTGGGGCTAGGGTCAGATGAGAAATGTGTGCACATTTGTCTTTATCAATTTGTACCTAACAAAAATGTATAAATACAAAGCACGAATTATTACAATAATAAAATAAATAAATAAAAGAATAAAAAATAGGGCTGAGGTTATTACTTGGAGAAAGAATGCCCCTGAGTTCAATCCCCAGTACCACAAAAAAAAAAAAAAAAAAAAAAAAAAAAAAAAAGAAAGAAAAAGAAAATCCGTCCTCACACTGGGGAGAGGGGCTCACTCTCTCGGCATCCACACCTCTGCTTGCAGAATCACTGCGATTGGCTGGTCTATATATCCAGCCTCTCAGGGAAGGACCGAGGCTTTGTAACTCGTCCACATCAGGGACAGAAAACAGGTCTTGAAAGGGTCTCAGAGGGGAAGTGGATGGAACGGGAAAGCATTATGCTAAGTGAGATTAGTCAGTCACAAAAAGTAAAAAATTAAAAAATCGTACGCTCTCCCTAATATGCAAAAGCTAGGGAGAAAGCGGGACTTAAGAGGGACTCCAGATGAAGAAAGAGAAACCTTAGATGAGCAAAGAAGGTGACTTTACTGAATGTGATGTGGGAGGGGAGAGCACCTTAATGCGCATGATGTATTTTCACAAACATATCAAAGTCAATCACTAAACTGAACTTGAGAAGGAGGGAGGGGGAGGGAGTGGGGCGGGAATTGGGGAAGGGTTAAATGAGAGATGTGTGCATGTATGCCTCTACCAGCTGGTACCTAACAAACATGTATGATTACAATGCACCAATAAAAAAAAAGAAAGAAAGAAAGAAGAAAGAAAGAAAGAAAGAAAGAAAGAAAGAAAGAAAGAAAGAAAGAAAAAGAAAGAAAAAAGAGAGAAAGGAAGGAAGGGTGGGTCTCAGAGAAGAGGAAAGTGGTGTTGGGTAGTAAACACAGCAGGCCAAGGAGGAAATGTCTGCTCCACACCTAAGAAGGGCTCGAGAGCCCAGAGCCCCGCTGGCCTTCACAGCTGCCCGCTCATTCCTCTACAGTCTAACTTCTGCTCACAGACAACGGTGCAAACCTTAGTTTTTCCCCTTAGAATTCTCACCTCTGACCTTCAGCCCATTATTTTTCAATGGGTGAATTTGCCTCTGGCTTTTCAGGGGACAAGGTGTTCCTGAGCGGGAAGGTCTCATCAAGGCTCACATGTGGAAGGCGTGGGCCCCAGGTGGTGGCACTATTGGGAGGTGGTGGGAACTTTAGGGGGCAGGACCTCATTGTATGACTTAGGCCCTGGGGTCAAAGGGTAATGTGGACCTCAGTGCCTTCTCTCTCTCTCTCTCTCTCTCTCTCTCTCTCTCTCTCTCTCTCTCTCTCTCTCTCTCTCTCTCTCCCCTTCCCTCCTTCCATCCCTCTGATTCCCTGCAGCCATAAACTGAGCATCTTCCCTCCACCCACACTCTCACCATGATGTACTGCCTGATCACAGTCTCACAACAGTGAAGCCAGGTGACCGTTGGGTGACATCTCTGAAACCCTGAGTCCAAATAAATCTTTCCTCCATTAAGGCGATTTTCTCAGGTATTTTGTCATAGTGTCAACAATCTGATGGGTACAGCCACCTGCTTCCCACCGATGGAGTGCCAAGCTCACTCCTGCTCTTCTGTTCTGAAATTAGTGAATCAACTCTCCAACCAAAACCATGGCTCTGCTTCTTGAGGCTTCCCTTTCTCTGTAACACACACATAAACACTTGCTCGCACATGCATGTACATGCATGCACACATACACTCGTGTACACACACATAATCACACAGCAAGTTCTGTTGATTCTGATTGAAATTTCCTGAATCAGCGCAGTCTCTCTTGAAAGTCTCCTGGTGCAGCCTCTAATCCGCCCTGTTGCCCAAATAACATTTCTAAAACACACATGCGTCTTATCACCACTCCCCTGCCCAGACCCTTCTGGAGTTCCCTGAGACCCTGAGGCTGAGGTCCAGGCAGTAGCAGGAGCAGACATCCTCCAGCTCTCAGATTCCCCTTCTCTCTCCAGTCTCGACACTCCTCACTCTGCATTTCAATATCCACTTCGTCTGTATTAGCTTTCTAAGGCTGCTGTGGTAAAATTCCACAAACTGGAGGCTTCACACAACAACATAAATATATTGTCTTACAGTTCAGAGGTTCAGAAGCCCAACACACACACACACACACACACACACACACACACACACACACACACACACACATCTCACTGGGTTAAAATCCAGATTGTAGCAGAACTGCGTTTCCATGTGGGGCTTCACTCCAGGAGAGAATCTGTCTCCCGCCTGCCCAGCTTCCAGAGGCACCCACCTCCTTCCACTCAGTCCCTCCATCTCTGCCGTTAAAGTCAGACTCGGGAGGAGTGCTCCCACCATGGCTCTCTGCCTTCTTCTTCTTAAATTTCTGAAGATTTTGTGACTAGATTGAGCCCACCTGGATAATCAAAGGTAACCTCCTTAATTTCAGGATCAGTCGATTAGCAACCTTGGTTCTATCTGCAACCTTAATCCCCCTTTGCTAGGTAATCTAATATTTTCACTTTTTATGTGTGTGGTCATGGTTCTGCCAGCCAAGTGACTCATCCCTGACTTTCCACCGCCATCCCTGCTTTTGCTAACCTCTGGGTTATTTCCCATCCCCTTCCTGGAGAGCCTGTCTCTCTCACACAGCCCCACTCCCCTCCCACTCTCAGCTCAGCTCCTGCTGTTCTTCAGGATTCAACACCACGTCCCTCCCCACCCTCTCTGGGAAACTCCGAGGAGCCCTGGAGGTCGGGATTTGTCTCACCTCTGCATTCCAACGAACTCCCCAAGCTTACCCACTTAATAAGCCCTTGTTCACTGTGTTCTCCCTGGGCAGTGCTGTCTCATTTATGTGTAGAACAAGAGTGAGCAGCACAATTCCTTGTACCCAGTAAGTCCTTAAGTCTTCTAAACACCCCTGATCAGGTAGGTCCATTGCAGTCAAAGTACAAAATCATAGGCTAAACTGGACTCCGAGGTCCACTGCAATCAACCCAAAGCTTCTTTTGGTTTTCTATTTTCCAACACCAGTTTTCAGTTTTCTCCACATCTTTCTCTGCGTTTTCTGTGAGCTATGTATGCACAGTAAGGATTTCTTTCCTCATATTTCGAGCGATTTATCTTAAAAAGAAACCTAACTTTGTGGTCTCTGTGGCCTCCTAGCAATAAGCTAGAAAGCAGCAAGGCAATCCCTTCATACTGTCAATATTTATTTATGTCTAAATTTTGTTGGAGAGTGGTGCAGATTCTAAGCCTGCAGGGCAGAGTTCTTGTACAATGTGCTTTGTTTATTTATTAGTGAGCCAGTACCAGCCTACAAGAGTAACTCGTAATATATTATTTGCATGAAACAACTCATATCTTCCTATTTGTCATGTTGGGGCAAGTTTTGTTATTTGCCAAGATGGCCACCACTTAATTCTAATTTTGTAGAAACAAGATAAAGCCATTGAGTTTCAGAATATATGTTAAACATGTGATTCAGTTTGACATTATCCTTTCTCTTCTGCCATTATTGTAGCACTTCACTGAACTCGAATTATTAATAATGGATTAATTGAAGAACATATTGGAAGAACATAAATAATTAATATTAATTATGATAGTTTTATATTCCTTAAAACATGACTGTTTGGCATTTTAGTAAAAGGCAGGGGCATTTATATGATCTGAAGATAAACCAGAGCACTGCCTTTTATTTTTCATGAAATGGAGCATATAGGATAAGGTAATATTATAAAGCTATATGTCACCAAGTGTAAAATGTTATGATACAGTCCAGGAACTAAATACTATTACTAATGTCAGCAATGTTTAGAGTGAACATATAATCATGTGTATGCTGAAGAAATTTGTGAGTAGTCAGATTAAAATAAAATAGGTCTAGAATTTTTTTTTAATCAAGGGGAAACATTTCCTCAAAAGTTAAGATTGTGGATTAGGGCTTTGGAGTTGAACTACATATTATCGTACATAAAGATGGAGGCATAGAGAGAAAGAAGTAACACCATGTGGGAATTATAAAGTTTCCATCAATAAAGTCGGAAAATACACAAAAGCACAATATAGGTACAAGGAAGAATTCTACAGTTAGAAATCCTCCCATGAAATGCAAAGACATTATTGGGAAGAGAAAGGGAAAAGAATTGAAGTGCTAGGAAAGCTATCATTTAGATTTTACATTTAGTCTCCACATAAATGTTTATTGAGCACCTACTAATTGTCAACCACTGTGCAATTCACCACTATCCTTTACTGAGAAGCCTCCTTTCCTATGCCAAACCCATAATAAAGACCTCACAGGATAAACTTGAATGAGAGCCTTATAGTATGTGCTCAATTTTAAAAGCTGAGACACCACGCTCGATGCCATTAAACATCATCTTCCTGCTTTTGATCCATTGCTATTCCTATTTGTGCATCTTTTTAGCCTCCTGAACCCACTCTCCTCTGTGTCCCCAACCCTAGCTCTGTGCAGCCCACAGAAAAGAGCAAGCCTTCTTAGGCTGTACTCGAGTCATCCGCAAGATCCTAAAAGAGCCCTGGCTTCCAAGTGGGCGCCAGTCAAGAAGGACAAACGCGTGTTGTCTCCACTGATGGATGAGACCCCAGAGAGAAACAGCTGGGTCCTCTTTACAAACACGGATCTGGAAGGCAGAGAGGCAGGAAGCCCTGAGGAGTGAAGGAAGTGGACCCCCAACCGCAAGCACCTGCCTCTTCTCAGAGACAATCACCCAATCGGTGCCACATCCTTCCAGAAGGACTGCCCCCTCCCTCCAGGATCATTCTGAGCAGGCCAATGTGCTTAAGGCTCTATGACACATTCCTTGAGGCTGGCCTTACATGGCCACACACACCTCGTTCAGTATGGGCTGGAGAGCCTGGAATCGTGGTCTTGTTCAGCGGACCCAGCTTTTTCTACTAGCCACCGAGCTCGGACCTCAGCACACCTAATAAGGCTTCAGTGTGGAGTCAGTTGACCTTAGGCAAGGATGGACCGCAGGAAAGAGTCATGCTAACGTCTAAATCTGGAGGAATTTCTGAATGTCTTTGTTGCTCCACTGTGGATTAATAACTGATAACACAAAAGCCCTTGGAAAGGTCAAAAATTGACTTTTCTTTTTTTCTTGTCTAAGACTTCCTCCAACCAAGAGAGAACTGTGAAGTCTCTCACCTCTGAACAACCGGGAGCCTCTCACAGAGAAGCAATACAGAGGTGCAGTACTATAACTAGGTCCGCTTACATCTATTGTGTGCTGGAGTGTCTTAAGGACTTTCTCAAAGATCTCTAACACGTAAACTCAACACATTAAAAATACCCTTTGCCTTCAGGCAAGGCAACACCTAGACCATTATTTTAAAAAACCTCCAGAGAGGGCTTCACACTCTCTTTCAATAACTGACTTCAGAATTTAAGAACGCTTACAATCACCCAGCTCTTAAATCTAACTTAAATCCTGCTTCCTGCTGTGTAAGTTGGGGAATATCCTCCTCTGAAGGAATCTGACTGTTGCAAAGTCGCTCATCAGCCAAGGTATTAGCGCTAGCGATTAACCGCACACGGAAATATTTGAAGCCTGATGCTTTCAAAGACACGATTCCATTATTCACACGTTCTGCAGCCAGACACTCAGCCACAAGATATTACTGGAACCTGTTTGGAAGCCCATCTGGCTCTGGGACCCAACAGTGAGATCCAGCTCCAACTTTCACACTCATCTCAGTTCAGCCGGCATGATTCAGAGGGAGCTTCTTCATTATAATACAGAATATGGGATTGGTGACTCGGCGATCCCTCTGTGTGGTGGTAAGATGTCTACACACATGGACCTTCTTAGGACGCCACGGGTCACTGGGAGAGGTGGCTCTTTACGACAGAGTCACCAGCACGAACCTGGGAAGCCTTTGGGATCACACTGCAAACCCTCTTCTCTCATCTCCTTGAAATGACCCTATGCAAAGAATGTCATTCTGTGGGTCCCTAAAATCCACCGGAATAAAGCAGGGTGATTTTCTTACCAGATTGTTTCATGGAGAGAATAACCTCACTGGGTGTTCTGCACAAAATTCTGAGAGATCTAATATTTATAAACCAGCAATGCAGTGCTACCCGACAATTATAAGGGGGAATACATAACACTGGTGCAGGCTGGTTCTACCCGGCAGTCACACCGGGCAGCTTTATAGAAATCTTTTTAAAAGGGAGGCTTTTCATATTTCCAGGCAACCCTGCAAAGAAGCAAATTTAACAAGTCCTTTCAGTAGCTGCTAAATACCATCAACATGTGAATCATCCTTAAATCATTTCCTTAACAATAGCTACATTTCGAACGCTACAAATTACTTGGCTAACAGAAACAAGGCGAACGCCAGCATCCTGATAAACTCACAGTTCAAGCGAAGTCAGTGTGACTGTCACTTCCCTTTGGGCTCTGGGGAGAAGGGGGGGGAGGGGGTTGCGAGCAGGTGTCAGGTATGTTTGCACTTGCTTCCTGTGAAAAATTACAAGTCCACATCCCTGAGACTGTCTACAGAGCAGGTTTTCCCAAACCAGAGGGTGTGCGTGCCTCCCGGAGGAACCTGGCTAAGACTGTCCCTCCCACTTTGTTACTCACTAGCGTGGGTGTGGTAGACAGAACCATGCGCCCCCAGGGTTGCCCTGACCCACAGAATCTGAAATATGGTACCTAACACAGCCGATGTAATTCGGGTAAGGATTTTGAGATGGAAGCATACTCTGGTTCACCCAACTGGACCTGGCGTACTCACAGAGGTCTTCGCAAGGGTCTATTAGTCCAAAAGACCTGACAGGAACAAGTTAGAAGAGGAAATATTCACAGTGGTTCACAGTTTCAGAAAATCTGCTCCGGGGCCAGCTGGCCCCCAGGCAGAATCGTGGAGAAAAGTTGTTCGGTTCACAGTAGCTGGGAGACAGAGGGGAAAAGGGGGGGACAGGAACAAGATAAACCCTCCCATGACACCCTCCAAGTGACCACTTCCCTCCTGTTAGCTTCCTCCTCCCGGTGGTCCAGGCAGCTATCAACGTAGGAGTCCATTCAATGGATGACTCCACCCATGACGTCACAGACCCCACAGCCAATCATTGCCGAGAAGCTCCATCCTTCAGCCTTGCTGCACCGCGGGCCAGGCTTTCAACACTCGAGCTTTCGGGGAGCAGAACAAAGAGAAAGACAGGAAGTCCAAGTAGCTGACAATGGAGCGGCAGTCAGCAGATGGCAGGAAGGGGCCAGGAGCCAGGGATGCAGGCAGCCGCGGGAGCTGGAAAAGTCCAGGGGAAAGGGGTGCAAACCTGCGGTCCCCCTGACTTTAGTCAGTGACACTTCTGACCTCAGAGCTGTAAGACAATAGATTTGTACTTATTTTTTTTTAACAGAACAGCTTTATTGAGACATAAACACATATTACAGTATTCATCCATTAAAGCAGGCACTCTAATGATATTTTACTTTGTTGTGCAGCCATTACAGCAATTACAGCAGACTTTTTTTTTTTTTTTTAGTTCTAGGGATTGAACACCCAGAGGCATCCTACCATCCTACCTCCAAGCTCCACCCTCCGCCCTATTTTTTATTCTTTATTTTGAAACAGGGTCTCATTAAATTGCAGAGGGCCTCACTAAGTAGCTGAGGCTGGCCGTGAACCCGGATTCTCCAAACTCAGAGGCATTCTACCTCTGAGTTATACCCCCAGCCCTATTTTTTTTTTATTCTTTATTTTGAAACTGAGTATCACTAAGTTGCGGGGTGCCTCATTAGGTAGCTGAGGCTAGCCCCGAACCCAGATTCTCCGGTTTCAGCCTCTCAAATGCTGGGATTACAAGCGTGCGCCACCACACCCAGCTCGATAGCAGACATTTTTAAGAATGTTTTGGTCACCTTAAAGAAAAACCCTGTAGCCACTGCCATTTCTCCTGCCTCCCTGCACCTCTGCCCTCCTCCCTGCTGCTCCAGCCCCTGGCCAGCACTTACCTACTTTCTGTCTCCACACAACCAATTTGCATTATAAAGCCACTAAATTTGGGGTAATTTGTTATAGCAACACAAGGAAACTAAAACAATGGGCAGGATAACCATTCACAGAATAAAACATACACCACAGAGACTGAAATGCTGCCTTTTTTTTTTTCAAAGAATTAAAGCTTTTCACTTGACCTAGCTTTTCTGTTCACATTATAACTTTTATTCTCTCTGTTCAGCTAGCTCAACGTTCTGAGGTCTCAAGCCTTCCCACGTTATCTAAGATGGCAATTTTCCCATCTTCTCACCCTCCATAAATAGGAGGCACTAAAACGGAATTGTATTCAGTGTCATTTCCTCAAACTTTCTAAATGAACCTTTAGTTTAAAACTTTCAACTTCTCTTGTAATCCCAGCATTTGGGAGGCTGAGACTGGAGGATCTGGGTTCGCGGCCAGCCTCAGCTACTTAGTGAGGCACTCTGCAACTTAGTAAGATGGGGTTTCAAAATAAAGAATAAAAAATAGGGCTGAGGGTATACCTCGGAGGTAGAACGCCCCTGAGTTCAATCCCCGGTACCGCAAAAAAAAAAAAAAAAAACCTCTCCACTTATCCAGTAACTTTAAAAATGCTAAAAGATGTCTCCTCCTTCTTCCAAATTATAGGATGATGAGAGTATAATATAAGACAGGAGCTGGCGACTCAACCTGCCGACTGAAGCCCCTGGTTTTTGTAAGTGAAACTGTATTGGAACACAGTCACAATCCTGTTTATATCTCGTTGATGTCTGTTGATGGCTCCTTTCACGCCAGCCCCTACAGATCCTCAATTTTGTCTCCCAGAGTGCAAAGCCTAAAATATTTACCATCTGGCCCTTTGTAGAAATAGCTAGATGAAGCCAGACATGGTGGTGCACGCTCGTAATCCCAGCATTCGGGAGGCTGAGACCGGAGGATCTGGGTTCGCGGCCAGCCTCAGCTACCTAGTGAGGCACTCCGCAACTTAGTGAGACCCTGTTTCAAAATAAACATAAAGGGCTGGGGGTATAGCTCGGAGTAGAATGGCCCTGAGTTCAATCCCCAGTACCACAAAAAAATAAATAAATAAAAAAAAGAAAGAAATAGTGAGGTGAGTGCTGGACCTGAGCCCACACTTTGGAGTCAGATAGACATTAGTTTTCATCCCAGCTCCACCACTTCTATGTTATGTCACCCAGAACAAAGGATTGCATTTTAGTAAGCCTCACCTTTCCCAATCTGTAAAATGGAGCTATCAGTACCTACCTGATAGAGATTGGAGCCTAGAATACAGTACATAGAATATCCATCAATACAGGGTCAATATCGTGTATGTGGTATCATATATTGCTTTGCAATTCTGCAGGATATTCACCATATCAGAAACTTTAAAAAAAATAGAATAGAGATAGATGCTTCTAATAATAATATGCTCAGTAGTAGACACTCAAGAAATATTTTTTGTATGAAAGAATAATCTGAATTTTCAAGCCATGGAATGGTGGATGCAAATATCGAATTGGGTTGGGAAATTAGAGGACATCTGCACAGTGACCTTCAGGATCCCCCCCCCTCCCCAGTATCAGCAAGTCTCTCTCTCCAGTGAAGCACTGCAGACTGCAGGGTTGTCAAGAGACAAGATTGCTGGATCATCGAAGCGCCACCAAAGGTTAACCGAAGACATTCATTGCCTCAGTAAATTTTCCCAGTCCCCATGTTTGACCTGATTGCTTAAGGTTTTGTTTTTCTGTAGACCAGGAAAATTAATTTCTCAAGGTTGAGTATTGACAATGCCTCTTTCTAATATTTTATCACAATATTATCATTTTCTGGGCTGCCCTTAATGTTCATGAGCAAAGAGGGTTACACTGGGCTTGCAGCTGGAGCATATCCGTCTGAATTTCACTCTGTAACACCCCATTATGGTCGTCTCAAGCAAGTCCCTACAAACCCTTAAATTTCAAATTTTCATCTGCAAAATGGAGCTAAAAATACTTAAATCATGGGTTTCTTAAGAATAAATGAGTAAATAATAAATGAGATAGCATATATAAAATGCATGTATATTATTCTTCCTATTAGAATAGTTCTGTGGTAGAAATTAAAAAAGGAAACAAATTAAAACATATTCTGTAAGTGCTAAAACGGCCACACAAATAGCTATTTGGGTGCAGCAATGTGTAGAGTCAAATTGTTCACATTTTAATGTGAGTTAAGGACTCACAGTAGATACCAAGTTGTAGAGTTCATTGCAACATGTCTCATATTTGATTTAAAAACAAAGGCTTATTAATTGGTAAGTGGATAGAGAGTTGTAGTATGGCTGTATTATGGAATACTACTCAACACTGTAAAGAAATAAGCACACATGTGATAGCATGGTTAGATCTCTGTACTTGAGTGAATGAAATCAGAAGGCTGTGTAATGGGTAACTTTTATGTGTCATCTTCGCTCAGCTATTGTTCATAGCTGATTGGTCAAACACCAGTCTACATGGTGCTGTGAAGATATCTTAAAAATGATTAGCATTTAAATCAGGTTTTGAATAAAGAAGATTGCTATCCATACTGTGGCAAGCTCATCCAATCCTTTTAAGACCTTAGGGAAAAAAACCAAGACCCCCCAACAGGAAGAAATTCTGCTTCCAGGCTGCCTTTGACCTCAAAAGTGTCTCCCTGGCTCTTCACAGGATTTCTATACTGTTCATCTGCTCTGTGGATTTCAGACTTCCCCATAATCAAATGAGTCCATCTTGGAAATCGTGTGTGTGTGTGTGTGTGTGTGTGTGTGTGTGTGTGTGTGTGTGTGTTTTACATATATATATATATATACACACATACATATATACACATTTACATGTACACACATCCTATTGGCCCTGATAGTCTGGTGAACTAAGACTAATATAAGCTGCATACCATATAATTCCATTTGTATAGAATTCTATAAAGATTCAAACAATAATGTCAGAAAGCCCACCTGCAGGGGGTTCTTTCAGCTAGGGGCACAAGGAACTTCTTAGGATAATAGAAATATTCTTGTATTTGTTGTGGTGGTGGTTACATGATTGCACCAATTGCCAAAATTAATCAAACTGTACAAGGATGTATGTATTAAAATGGGTGAATATGATTGTCTTTAAAATTAGCTCAATAAAAGTGCGTGGGGGAGACATACTACAAGCCCTGTAGTACACTAATGAGATTCTCTTGCTATTATAGGAAAACTTAGTTTTAAATTATTCTGCATATAATTTTACCTTTTCAGGAATATAGAAGTATAGGGTCCTCTGAATTGTGATTGTTTATATTTATTGAACATGCAAGGTTAACAAACCCTGACTCATATATCTGTCAGGCAGAACTATAGATATATTGTGTATATGTGTGTATATAAATATATATATATATATAATGAACAAGTTATATAATATATGTATATTATGAACAAGTTAATTAAAGGCATAATACTAATAAATTATATCCACTGAAAGTATTATTTTACTCACTTCTGATTTATATACTATCTCTCCCTTGGACAAATGAGAATTTTTATGTGACACTAAAAACTTAATAACTAATACATCAATCCATGGTAAACATCATCCCACAGGCAACAGTGACAAAAATTAAGTCCCTGGACTATCAGAGAGGACAAACAATGGCGATAATAAAAGGGCTTGGAACTTTTAAAGCAGCACCTGCATTATCAGTTCAGATCCAGTCCTTTTATCTCTGGCTCTGAAAGCACTTTACAGCAGTTCATGAGTTATCCCCGAGAAATCACACGCTACGGACAAAGCATTTGACACGTGTGTGAGAGCAGCAGATAAATGCTTAGAGCCTTTGCTCACAAGTTTCACCTCTGCGCTCTCCGATGCCCTTTGGCTTCAACAGTTCCATGTTAACAAACTGGTCTAGCCTCAGTGTGCCACCAAATCTAGAGACGGGTCAACCAGCAAAATCTCTAAGTGCAGCCAGGAATAATGATCACCTAGAAAGCAACCCTCCGCGGGGCCTCCTGCTACTTAACGGCTGCAACTGAGCCCCTTCTAACACTATCGAATTGTTTATTTTTTTCTGTTGAGGTTTATTCAGAATGTAGGGAAATATCAGAAAGAGAACATGCTACCTCTAAAGATGCCCAGCCACGTTATTAATGGCATAAAGTCCATCTCCTTTTTGGCAATATATAATGATGGTAGAGCCGGGCGTGGTGGCGCACACTTGTAATCCCAGCATTTGGGAGGCTGAGACCAGAGGATCCAGGTTCTCGGCCAGCCTCAGCTACCTAGTGAGGCACTCCGCAACTTAGTGAGACCCGGTTTCAAAATAAAGAATAAAAAAAATAGGGCTGGGGGTGTAGCTCGGGAATAGAATGTCCCTGAGTTCAATCCCCAGTACTGCAAAAAAAAAAAAAAAAAAAAATAGAATGATGGTAGAAATGGTTTTAGAGACACGTCTGGGCTTGATCACCAATTCCGGCCCTTTTGATCTGTGGAGTCTTCGATGGATTATTTGACCTCTCCAAAACATGGCTTGCTAATTTGTAAAATAGGAATAAATGGATACTACCATGCATGGCTCTGTTAAGGTTTAAATATTTGTGAAGGTTCTACAGTTCTTAGCCAACATGTTGTAAGGCCTCAATAAAAATGAGAGATATTATGTTATGTTTTCTGTTTCAGTCCATCCCTGCTCCTATAAGTTGCCTTAGAATGGTAAATAATTTATAAATAATGGGAATTTATTTTTCACAGTTCTCATGGCTGGAAAATCCAAGATTAGGCTTTCTTGCAGGTTCAGCATCTGAGAGGGTCGCTCTGCTTCCAGCCTGGTGTCTCATTGCTGCATCTTCCAGAAGAGATGGACACTGTGTCCTCACATGGAGAAGGACACAGAAGGGACAGACTCCTCCTTGGAGTCCTTTTATAAGGGCTCTAATCCTATCCGGGAGGACAGAGCCCTCATCACCCACCAAAGGTACCACCTCTTGCTAGCATCACCGTGGGGGTTAAGTTCCAACACAGGAATTTGGGATGGATACGTACATTCAAATGGTAGCATTCCCCGAAAAGCAAAGTTTGCTTGTGCTGGTATGGCTCCTGTGACAATTGCCATTCTCTAAAAACAGCGATCTTAGACATTGTAGATCCTTCTAGGTACCCTTTAAAGTTATTGGAATATTGGACCAATTTTATACGGAGATGTGCCAAGCAACGGTCCCCCCCTCCTGAAGGAGGCCAACATAAATCTCTCGCAATGCAGAGCTTTATTTTGGATACAGAACGAACCCTCTCAGACGCCTCTCAACACTGATCCCCCAACACAGCAATCTCAACTTTCATTTTCAAAGACACTAAATCAATAGATGCCCACTAAGCTTGCTACTCAGCTTACTTCTAATATGAGAGAACTTGAAAGGGTTGACAGGTGTCAATAGGCACTGATTGATTTTCGAGGAGATATATTAAAAAATGAGGGTGCCAATTTATTTTCTCTCCTGATGGCTGATAACGGTTTCAGTCCCCTTAAGGTATAATTGCATCCCTTTTAGATGCCGCTTTGATTGCTGGGGGTTTCTGAATATTTTTTCTTTCTTTTTTTTTCCTTTCTGCCATTCTTTTTCTCTCTCTAAAACATCATTACTCCTCAATTGGTAACAATTATGACTTTATCTTCCACACTGTAACCCATTTGGGGTACAAGCACCACTGTACTCTCTGTCATCAGAATTAGTGGATTTCTCCAGCAACCTTGCACAGTATTGGGAACAAAAGCAAATCACAATATCAACAGTGTTCTTTATAAAGACATTATGTCATGAAGAATCTCATTCCTGAAAGTCTGCGCCATGATGCGTAAACGCGATGCTTATTGGTCCATGTATTCCTACAGTCCAAATGTTTCTGTAGCCCTAAAATCCATCTGTTGAAATCCTAACCCCAAGGTGATGATATTAATAAGTGACCAAAAATGATCTCTCGCCCTTTCCACCATGGGAAGACCCAGCTAGGAATTGCCATCTATGAACAGGGAGGTGAGTCCTCATCAGACACCTCGACTGCCTGGAGCTTTTATTTTTAAACTTCTCAGACTCAGGTCATGTGAAAAAAATAGACTTCTGGTGTTTATAAGCCACTCTGAGTATGGCACTATGTTATAGTAGCACAAAGGACCAAGACATAAACATGCTTCGGGCTCTTTCAGGATGAGCAGATTGTCTTTCTCTGGATTCCTAGCATGAGAGAAATCTCTGGCAGAGAGAAAGTGCTCAATAAAGACTTGACGAAAGAACGAGCAAGCCATGTCTCGCACAATATGCTGGAGAGTGACAGAGACAGGAATCACATTTTTTATTTCTGTCAAAGGGAAGATTTTTGAAGAATGTGCAGTGGAAAATGAGTACAGAATTGCTCAATGCCTTTCTCATCGGCAGCTTCTCTCCAGAGCCCCCAAGGCTCAGATAAAAGCACTAAAGCTGGTTTGTATCCTGGGTCACTAAATTAAGGGGCTGCTGCAAATATAAAGAAAAAAAATTATTTTTGAGGAAGGAGTAGAAAATGTATAACAATAACTATCCTATTTGATTCAGGCTTTGGAATGACTAATGTGACTTCTTTTCAGGATAATTATTCAGGTAAGTTTCCTGTAAATTATTTGCACAATGAAATCTGCGGGCAATAAAGTAATATGGAACTTAGACACAATTCTTTAATTTGCAACAGCCAAGTCACACCTTGTTAGAAAGTTATGTTTCCCCAATGCTTAGGACTTGGATTTTTAAATTGAGTTGGATATAACTAGCTGTGTCTATGCTATATCATTTTTAATTCATCACATGGATATTCACTGTGATGCCTTAGACTTGGTGTCACACAAACTAATCTAGCTGTGTTTGCCTAGGGTAATTGCCCTAGCTAATTTGCCTAGGTTAGAAAGAAAAAGAAAACCTCTATGTTCCACCACGATGGTGCCTCTTTTATCTTATGTCTTAGCCAACGCCTCCCCTGATGCCAATGTGAGAGACCCTGATAAATTTGAGGTATAAATCTAAGGACAGGTAAATTTAAAATAACAAATACTTTGATTTGGTACCTTCAGCTTTTTTCATAATTCATTTTAAGAACTCTGCATAATTTTAAGTGCCAATAATAAACAAAGTTGCTAGCTTTATTACATCGCTTAAAACCCCACTCTTAGTTGTGGGTTTTGCATAGATGGCCAAACAGAAAGTTTGAAAACTAACCACAAAAGCATGTATAAACACCAAGAGCTTGTGCATGTATATAGAAAATGAATTTGAAAGTGTTTACATATGCAAATATTTGGGAGCTAGAATTCTATTCTTGGCATCGAAACTAAGTTTTCTTCTAAGCACATTGCTACAGAAAACTGATATTTTGAAAGAATTGTTTGCTGGGAAGAGTTTTGGGGATAAGAATTACACTAGCATTCAATGATGTTTTAAAATGTTATTTTTTGGTAAAAGGAGCTGAGGAATTTTACCTTAAGATTTTACCTTTTATCTAACAGTTGCTTTTTTTTTTTTTTACTTTAAGAGTAAACCTGTGATTTTCCAGTTGGAGCAGTGCATCATGGGATGCATTTATTTCTTGGTTTCACTAACTCTGGTGAGGACAAAATGCAATGAAATGTCATACTCACTTGGGTCATTAAGAACACAAACCTTGTAATTTCAGTGTAGCCAGTAAATGAATTCAATAATATTCATCCAGTAATTTTCAAAGGAGTCATCTGGATTGGTTTTTATATTTTTATTTTTTAGTACTAAGGGTTTAACCCAGGGACACTCTACCTCCAAGCTACACCCTCAACCCTTTTTATTTTTATTTGAAAACAGGGGCTTGCTAAGTTGCTGAGGCCGGCCCCATCCTGCCATCCTCCTATCTCAGCCTCCCCAGTACTGAGATTACAGGCGTGTGCCACTGTGCCTGGTTTGGGGTTTTTTTTGTTGTTTGTTTGTTTGGTTTTTTTTTTTTTAATAAAATGGAGTCAAACCTCAAAGTGTTGACTGTAAGGGACCTCCAGGTTGCTGGTAGGATGCCTGCAGTCTTGGCCTGGCAGCCCAGTCCTGTCATGAGATTTTACAGTGCTGCGTTCCATCTCAACTGATCGCTAAATACCTAAGGTATTTCTGTTTAGTCCCAGACACCAATTTCATGCTACCTTTGAATGTTCAAAGAAGAAGCCTTGCTGTTTCTGCATATACTGTAATACTGGTTATGTGATTAGTAAGCCCGCTCATAGGTGAAAATAAATCTCTGAGATTCCATTTGTGGGCCACAATTCGACTTGGTGTTTGCTAATGCAGAACCTGTTCAACCAGTTGTGCCAAATCCGTAGAAGAATGTTCTAGTGAACGCACAAAGAAAGTACTGTGATATGGGACAAGATAGGTCATTACGAGATAATGGATAAGTTTGTCTTTCATTGTGAAGTGACATGAAATAGCAATATAGAATGTCTGATTACTGATTATCGTCGTTCTCTTACTTACGTATTACCATGAAGCTCATAAGAAAAGAAAAGGGTTTCACTCACCTACAAAGGCACTCAAAAAATGCTCAGCCTGTAACCCAAGCTAAAGAAAACAAGGGAATTTATAGTTCAGGCTGGCTTCCAATACCTAGGCCCAACGGGGTGTCTTCTAAACCACTTCCTCTACGTCTCTGGATGGAAGGTCAGCTTAAATTGTGAATTTCCTTAATATTAGTTTCTGTCACAACCTTAATGTACCTTGAGACTTTCTTGTTAGTCCATTTAATTTCCTCTCTTTAACAACATCGGTATGACCCTGATAGGATAAGCTACCACAACTGAGACTCAATTATCACCAAATGGAAATGTTGCTCTAGGTTTAGTTCCAAGCACAGCGATGGGCTTTCCTTTATCACCAAATACCACCCATCGCTGTGAATGGTGCCTTTCGGAGGCAGTATCTTCATAAATTTTTTTTCTAATATTAACTGCCACACAATTTCTTTTATGATGTTAATAAAACTTTCTGAAGGCTTTTTAACTCCTCATTTTATTGTTTTAAAAACAAGGCCAAGAAAGATATGGACAGTCTTAAATTACTAATATGATTTACAAGAGAAGATCCTCCACAGCTGTCTTTGTTGGGTTGAAAGGGTGGACTCTGGTTCACAGGGAGAAAACTGCTCTGTCCTTCCTCGTTACTGCCTTCCAAAACTCCTCCCTGGAGACAGGTCTGTCTCTTTCAGAGGCATCTCAAACAGATCACATGATGTCTCTGGCCACTTTCAGATAAGAAAAGTCTTCCAGTCCTTTTAAGCAATAAAAATAGTTCAATTTCAGCAACGTCATAGTCCAAAGCAGCGTAAATGTCAAAACTCTGAACTTCACTTGAGTTTTTCTTCTTGTTCCCTGTGGGCCTGCTCATGGCAGTCTAAAAGGAGCAAGGGTTGGCTTCTCTCCTTCCAAGTCTTCTCCTATTCCCACCCGACTCTCGTCTTCACTAAGAGGTCTTCTGGCTCTTTCCAGGTTGAAGGGGAGTGGGGGGAAGCAGAGGCAGTGCACCATAAAGGTCTCCACGCTCTAAACTTTGTTCACTGGGCATTGGGGATCTTTGAGGCTCTTGTTTGTCTTGGGTTGCATTTGCCAGTTCTCTGGAGATACCACCTCAATCAAGATGTCTCAATTGGGTTCTTTTAAAGAGCTTGCAGTCCTTCCTCTGGCTGTCACTGAAGCCACCACTCAGGCGATGTATGAATGATTCCCCTCCAAGCTCTTTCTGTTGGCAACAGCACTCCCAGATGGGGCTACTGTGACAATGCCCCTCGAGTTGGTTCCTTCCCAATGGCTTGCATTTGCTGTCCAGATCTCAATGTAGCTGTGCCCTTTCACTATGACTGCCTACATAATTATAAAGGAAGGCCTAGTGCAAAATGAAAATGTAGGGGCCTCCTGTTTAAAAACTTGTTAATTTTTTCAAGATGGCAGCAACAGAACATTATGTCAAGCAAGGGTCGTCGTGAGCGTGGTGCCCCATGTGGCCACCCAGGTTTTAGGCCGGGCTCTTCACCACCCTCCTCTGCCCTGGTACCCACAGTCTCACCTCAAATCGGTCTCTCAGGTCTTCAACACCACTCCATAGTGTTCCTCAGATAGGAGCGCTCTGTAAAGTTGTGCTTAACAACATAAAGTTAGGGCAGCACCCCAGAACCCCCCAAGTAGGATGGAGGAGGTAAATGTGAGTCTTAACTTTCTCCAGAGAAAATGTCTTCATCTCACCAGCATTGTTTTGCTACTGTTGGAGAGAAAAAGTCATCTCACTCATTTCAGGGTTCATGACTGAGGCCCCTCTTATAAAATACAGATCAACAAGGGAAAAGCAAAATCAGTTTAGTTAATACAGATTCTACATGACATAAGGAGTGTTCAGAAACGAAGACTCCAAAGAAGCAAGAACAGTTGTGTATGTTCCTGCTCAGGTTTGACGGAGGGCAGACTGTAGTGCAGATTGGGCAGAGGAGCTGTAATCTAATGGTAATAAACTAGTGTGGGGAGGTCGGGGACTTAGCAAAGCTTGTTTGTTCAGATTCTCCTTAGCACCTCTGTGTCTGCAATTCTTCCCTCCTACTTTGGGGAAGATCCCTCTGGAATAAGGGCCTTCTGGACTGCTTTAGAAGGTAAGATAGAGCTGGGCATGGTGGTGCACGCTTGTAATCCCAGCATTTGGGAGGCTGAGACTGGAGGATCCGGGTTCGCGGCCAGCCTCAGCTATCTAGTGAGGCACTCCGCAACTTAGTGAGACCCTGTTTCAAAATAAAGAATAAAAAATAGGGCTGGGGGTATAGCTCGGAGGTAGAATGGCCTTGAGTTCAATCCCCAGTACCAAAAAAAAAAAAAAAAAAAAAAAAAAAAAGAAGGTAAGATATTTATTTCTTTTGCAGTCTGCTTCAGGGAACAAAGTAAGGGGAAGTGAGAGAGACCTTCCTGTTTCTGCCTTTCCTCTAATGCCATATTATGGGATAGAATGTCCTGAACTCTATATTGACCCTGAGGTGAGCCTGAGACTGGAGATTGTTAAAAAATCTACTCATAGCCTAGTGAGCAACTGAGGGTCTGCATACGCAGAGATAGCAAAGTCTTCTAGCGCCTGCGCCCTGGCTCCTATCTGGGAGTCGCCCCGTCCACGCCCCTCAAACTACTTTCTCCTGGTAGCATCCACCTGGGTCATGATGGGAAAGCGCCAACCCTAAGCCAGTCAGCATCCACCTTCCCCTGGTCAGAGACAAGCCCAGCCAGGAGAGTTTTGAGGGGAAGTACCAGTGAGGGCACTCTACTACTCTCAATAAGAAAGAATGATATGACCTGATCTAGAACCTGGTGGCCACCATCTTTTGACCTTACAAGTGAAACCAAGAAATGGAAATAGAAAAAGATTGAAAATGGATTGAGTCTTTTGAGCCCATG
>PVLC010024916.1:0-24404 GCA_004027655.1 Graphiurus murinus
AGACTAACCGTAATTATAAAAACAGACTCTTAAAGAAACACTCAAGTTATACTGACGAATAATTGTACAATTGCAACAGAATCAGAACTCATGTGAAACTGTTGAAGTGGAAACACAGCCATTGCTATTGGAAGGTCTAACATACAGACTTCTTACTTGGGCTTTCATTGTTTGAAACAATAAGCTGACCTAGTTTAGACATAATTAGCAAGAATAAAAGAAGTAATACTTGAAATATCCAACTTTTCCCACTGCATGTTGCTATAATTTGAATCTGGAATGTTCCCAAAGGTCAATGTATGAAAGGCTGTCTTCAGTTTGGTGCTATTGGGAGGTGGTGGGACCTTTAAGAGGTGGGGCTTAGTGGGAGGTTTGAGGTCATTGGGAGCAGGCATACCCTTCAAGGAGATTGTGGGACCATGTCTCTCCCTCTCCCTCTTCCTCTCCTTCTCCCTCTCCCCTGTCCCTTTTATTCCCAGACATGACATGAACATTTTCTATCTATACATGTCCTTCATGATGTGCTGTTCCCCTCCCTACCAGAGGCCTAAAAACAATGGTTCCATGGGACTGTGGACTGGAAACTCCAAACCTAAAAGCCAAAATATATCTTTCCTCTTTATAAACTGATTATCTTATTTTTTTTATTACAGTAACAGAAAGCTAATACACATGTAATCATCCCAGGAAAGAAACTAAAATTTGCAAGGTAAATTGGAGTTAAAACATTATAAAGCACCCTATACTTCAGTATGATGTATGATAAAAATACACTAACAAAAGCATAAAAAATATGAAACATAATACCAATTCAATTGTAAAGCATATTGACAAACTAATAATTACTTTTATTAAGTGCTAGAATGATTCTATAATAATTTTAAAAATCTACTAAAGTATAACTTTTATTGAGAGCTTATTATTTAGTTAGGTAATTTATATTCATTTTGTCCAGGCAGTTATCATTCTTATAGTTAACATTTTACAGATAAACAGAATGAGGCTCAGACAGAGTTGCTTACTTGCCCTAGGTCACTTCAACAATAGCTGGTATGCAACCCAGGCAATCTTACTTTAAAGGAAATGCTTCTGAGCACTAAAAGGTAATTATGATTAGAGTATTTTGGAAGACTGGAAAAAGCTTAAAAAATATGTGTTGTTTAAACACTATCCAAATCAGTACCAAGAAATGAGGTTTAAAAGAATGACAAAACATGACAGTGTCCTCAAGAGGTCAGTTTTCTATATGCTTTATCTACACTGCCTTCGTTATTGACCATTTGCTAACATGATTTAATCAGACTTCATCAGTTCTTCAAAATTCTTATAGAATATATCATGTATGTGCAAAATATAATTTGACAATAAGAACTGTTGCTAGATATGTGTCTCCCAAAGCACTGATTACATAAGAGTTAAGACAACAAATTAACATGAATACAGACCTAACTGCCAGAAGACTGCCTAGGAACCCTGTCCTCAGCCCTGGAACTCAGCGCCAGTGTCTTGGGTGCCAAGGATACGAAGCTACAGAGGATGGTTGACATAATGAGTCTGGTCTGACAAGGTGGACTTTTTCAGAAACAGACATGGGTCAATTTGAATAAGCACAGGAACCAGTATGAAAAACATTTAGGGAACCCAAATAACTGTATGTTCAACATGTAAACAATGAAACAGATGCTTCCCTCCCCTCCCATACCAGCAACTCAACTCTAGGCTTCATGAATCAACAGTAAAGAGATGTCTTGGCTGAAGTATGTAAAGAATGATCAACAACAGAAGGATCTGAAGAGAAAGAGTAAAAAGAACTAGGATGCTTAAGAGAGGAGATATTTATAAAGCGTGATTGTGGTCTTCCAGGATCTGAACACATTCCATGTCTAAAGATATATTTCATGAATCATCTCATGGTACCCATAAATATATACAATTTTATGTTTTTCTATATCAGTTAAAATATACATTTAAAAGTAAAACAAATATTTTATGATCTATGGACATGTTTCCCAAGGAATAGAATTATGGCCAATATAATATAGAATTTTATGAGTGAAAGCTGTCCCAACCATACAATGGGCTATATCAGACTGAAATGTCAGCCTCTGGCAGTGCTTCACACACAGGGTGAAAACACGTGCTGTAGAAAGGCAGTGCGGGGGCTCGAAAGGCAGGGGAGTCTTCGGCTTCTAAACTGTTTCTTTCCTCTCAAATCTTGAAATACTATGATTGAAAACCAAGAGAGAGAAAATACAAAGAGATTTTCCCAGGCAGCATAAAAATGTATCCAGCCCTAAATCTCACTTGGAGTGGCAAGGAATTCAAAATTAAATAAAAGCAAAATTGCAAGCTCTTCTGAGAATAACTGGGAGATGGGAAGCCTGTCCTACTTTTAAATAAAAAGGAAAAGTAAGGCAGAGATAAGCCGTGGCCCTCAGAACTCAAAAGCATAGGAGTGAGTCCACACATTCACATTCCTTTTCTCTTTCTCAGTCTTCTTCTCTCTCTCTCTCTCTCTCTCTCTCTCTCTCTCTCTCTCTCTCTCTCTCTCTCTCTCTCGCACAGGCACACACAGGCATGCATGCACAGTAGCTGGGTAATTGCAGAGAATGGAATAGCAATATTATAGCCTCACAGTCTTCTGGAAAATGATCGTCACTGTTCTTCAGTCATCAATCAGCAAGCTTTAGAAACTCACTAGCCAGGAATAAAAATAAATAAACAACTTGTAGAGGTATGACTTAAATGCCAGAATAATCTGGAGTTGGTTTCAGTTCCTACATCTCTGGCCCTGCTTATATTGTGTGAAGACAGACATAGCAACACAGAAGCAAAGGGGAGTGTCATGGCGTGACGTGACCTGTGGTGCAGTGCTGGGTACATCAGAGAAGAGACCAGTTTTCCCTCTTCCCTGTCCTTCCCACCTCTAGCCCCCAACCGTTCTGTCCCCTACAACACCCTGGCTGCTCATGGACATCACAGTCTGGATGTACAGAAACTGTCATACCGGGAAGATACATAATGCATATTATGAATCATACATCAAGACTCAGATTGATTTGGTTCCTGAGGCTGAAATCTGGAAGACATACTCCAATAAACTTGAATTTTCTCTTAGAAATGTAGACAGTTCTGACAAAATCTGTAAAACAGCTAGGAAATCTCCCCACACTTTCTTTTTCATTGTCACCTTGCAAGTGTTCACCCATGCTCAGCCAGGTAGGGGGCTCTGTGCTCTGCGGAAAATAAGGTTACCTTTATTCCCTAACTAGGGCAAGAATGGCATACAGTGCCATACTGTTCTGGTCTCTTGCCAGGAGAAGGCAGAATTAAGTTATCAGCTCACTTTAGGGTGAATCCAGAAACGGTCCTGAAATTTGTCTTAATACATCACTCCAGGCAGCCAGTAGCTGTCATAAACCAGGACTGGGACAAGGATAAACCAATTTGCCTTCTCTAACCTGGATATTGAATCACTACAATTAGTGATATTCTCTTCTTCTTTTACATCTTTGTAACCTAGGTGTTGTTACCAGAATAGCCCCAACAATAGCAGTTATTTATTTAAGGTTGGAAGAAGTAATGCTTTCTGTAACTGGAGTTAATCATCTCCTATGACTATGAATGATAAACAGGTATTTCAGATTAAAGAACAAAATAGTTTTAAATATTACAACAGAGGATCTCTCTCTCTCTCTCTCTCTCTCTCTCCCCTCATCTCTCCATCTCTCTCACCTAGAGATCTTTTACCTCTCAGCTACACCCCCAGTTCTATTTTATTTTTTATTTTGAAACAGGGTCTCACGAAGTTGAGGAGGGCCTCACTAAGTTTCTGAGCCTGGAAGGAACCTGCATTCCTCCCATCTCGGCCTTCCAAGTACTGGAATTACAAGTGTGCTCCACCATGCCCAGCTTCATTTTCTTAATTATATCTTTTGAAGACAGTATATTTTTTAATCCAAGTAACTATTTTTAAGTTATATGGCTTTTGTGTTCTAATAAGTTTTGCCTTACCTGATCTCTGAACATTTTCTCCTTGAAGTTTCATGTACTTAGGTCTTATACTCATGCCCATGATCTACTTCAAGGTAGTATTTATTTGTGTACAGTCCTTTTTTTTTTAAGGGTTGGTGTTTATTTTTTCCATATATAGATCCAGTTTTCAATCATTTTTTTTTAAATCATCCTTCCTCCATTCAAATTCTTTGATGTCCTTGCTGAGGATCAACTGACCATATATTTGTAGATCAGCTGATTCTCAGCTGACCATATATTTGTAGATCTCTTTCCTTATTCCTTCTATGCCACTGAAATGTGTATTTCTTTACTTTATAAAAGGCCTTCAAATCAGGCAGGGTGAATATTTAAAAATTCCTCCTTAAAATTGTTTTTTTCATTCTAGGATCTTTGCTGCTGTTTAAAATAAATTTTTAGATCAAAGTATAAATTTCTATTTTAAAAAAATCATGCCACTTGCAGGGAAATGGATGGAAATAAAAAATATTATACTAAGTGATTAGCCAATCTCAAAAGACAAGCAGATATATGTTTCCCCTTATTTGTGGAAGCTCTGAGAGATAGTCTGAAATTAGGGTAACATCAAATAGAAGGGCAGAGATTCCAATGGAGTGATTGGCAGGGTTTAGGGAATGGAGGGGGGTGAAGATATAAAGAGTGTGACAGTTGAAATAATGCTATGAGTGTAGAATGTATACCAAAGTACCAGTTCCGATCTCAAAGACAGGTATGATGAAGGAGAGAGGTGGAGGAGGGTGCCAATGGGAGGTGCTCCAAGAGGTGTATTTTTTCTGTCACTATATACTCTAATATAATGTATAATTAACAATGTACTGACAAACAAACAAGCAAGCATACGTTCCCAACCTGGTATGGCAATGCACGTGCCTGTAGTCCCAGCTACTTGGGAGGCTGAGATAGAAGATTGTTTGAGCCCAGGAGTTGAAGACTAGCCTGGGCAACATAGCAGGATCTCTACTCAAAAACAAAACAAAACACCTTTGTAAAGTTTTGACTGGATATTTTGGGAGGACTTTATATTATCTCATCAATTTTCTTTGTGTGTGAATGTGTTTTTCCCATCAAAGAAGCTTTCTTTTGGAGTTCTTTCAGTTTGGTTTATTCCTAGCTATTGTGTGTTTTTAGTGCTACTGTAAAAGGAATTTAGAAATTTTACATTGTATTTTTCTATTAGCCTATAAGAATACAATATCTCTTTGTGTTCTTAAGTCTTTTTTCATTGTGAAATTTTCCAAATACACACAAAAGTATTGAATGCAATTGACATCTATGTGTCCATTGTCCAGCTGCATGATTTTTAAATATAAATTTTGTAGTGGACAAACTTTAAAAATTCACCCATGAGTTTTAAGAGTGTTTCTAAAGATTCTCTAGGATTTTTACATACGCAATGATATCATCTGCCAATGTAAAAGTTTTACTTCTTTATTTCTTTTGATCCCCATTTTGCTATGACTAGGACTTCTACCTCGATGTTGAAGAGAAGTGGTATAAGCAGACATACTTGCCTTATTCTTGATCTCAATAGTGAAACACTAAATTGTGTCCTTCAACTATCATGGTATTAGCTGTACTTTCCCTACCTCCTCTTGTAGCTGTCCCCTTTATCACTCTGAAGTTCTCTATTTCAAATGCTTTGTTATTAAAATTTTTCAAATATTTTTCTACATTCATTAATAAGAACATGTGGTTTTTCTCCTTTATGTTATTAATATGGTAAATTATATTATTTGATATTTAAATATTAGACTATTTGGTTATATTATTCTTTGGAATTTGATTTGCTATTTAAAAAAAATTACATCTATCATTATGAGGAATACTACAGGTCTATAGTTTTTCTTTTTTAAATATCTTTGTCAGTTTGGAGATTAAGGTACTGCTGATTTCATAAAATGGGTAGGATTATGAAGTTCCCTCCTATTTTTTTCTGAAACAGTTTGTGCATATTAGTGTTCTTCTTTTTCTTTTTTTATATATATATATATTTGAAAGAATTCACCATTGAAACCACCTAGGCCTAAGTTTTTCTTTCAGAAAAGGTGTTAGATGATGAATTCACTTTTTAAAATAGACATAAGGCAGGTTGGGGGTCTTGTTCAGTTAAAGAATGCATCTTAGCATGTGAGAAGCCCTTGGTTCAATCCCCAGTGCCAAAAGAAAAAAGAAACAGGTTATTTGGATTTTTTTACTTCTTCTTGCACCAATAAGATAAGTTTTGTTTTCTCAAGAAACTTGCCCATCTCATCTGGGTGGTCAAAGTTTTTCACAGTGTTTGTTTAATACCCTTTTAATGGCTGTAGGATTCACAATGATAAACCTCTCTTTTGTGCTGGGGGATTCTAGTTCCAAGCTGCACCGCCCCCCCCCCCAGTCCTTTTTGTTATTTTGAATTAGGGTCTCACTAGGTTGATGAGAGTCTCACCACTTGCTGGGTCTGCCCTCAAACCTGCAATCCTCCTCTCTCAGCTTCTCAAGTGTTGGGATTACAATCATGTACTACTGGATCCCAGTTCTTATTTCATTCTTAATATGGGTGATCTGTAATTTTTTAATTTTTTTATTCTACCTACAATATGTCAATTTTATTGATCTCTTTAATGAAACAGTATTTGGCTTCACCAGTCTTTTATACTATTTTTTCATTTCATTGCTGTTCTTTAATCCAAAGTAAGTGTGTGTGTGTATGTATGTGTATGTGTGTGTGTGTGTGTGTGTGTGTTCCCTTCTACTTAATGTTATACTTTCCTCTATTTTGTTATTTCTAAAGGTAGAACCTTAAGTCATTGGTTTTATATATTTTTCCTTTGAATATAAACATTTAAATATCTAAATTTCCCTCTCAGCAGCATTTTAGCTGCTTCTCAAAATGTTTTGATATGTTGTGTGATTGCTGCCATTGAGGGAAAATTATTTTCTAATTTTCTTGTTTTTAATGTGCTTTTATTGGTGCATTATCATCTCACGTCATAATGTAAGTCATGTTGACATTGACATACATGCACACAGGACTTTGTGCCCCACTCATCTCCTCATCTCCCCCTTTCCCATACAGAGGACTGAGACTGATACTGGGATTTTCACATATGTACACACAGTTAATGTTAGTATTTCCAATAATAAACCTGTCTTTCCCCTCCCTTTTCCTTAGAACACTTCTCTGGCTCCACTGAGCTTTCTCCTCCATTATCTGGAGTCCCTCTGATATCCCGGATACTCCCTAGCTTGTCCTTATTAAGAAAACATATGTCCCTTTATTCTCTTTGACTGGCTAATCTCACTTAACATAATATTCTCCAGGTCCTTCCATTTTCTTGCAAATGACATTTTATTCTTCTTTATTGCAGAGTAAAATTCAATTGTGTGTATTTCCCATAGTTTTGTAACCCATTCATCTTGATGGACACCTGGGTTGATTCCATAACTTGGCTATTGTGAATTGTGCTGCTATGAACATGGGTATACATATATTACTATAGTTTTGGAAAGATACCCAGGAGTGGTATATGTGGATCATATGGTAGATCCAGTCCCAGTTTTCTAAGGAATCTCCACACTGATCTCCATAGTGGCTAAACTGGTTTGCAATCCCTCTAACAGTATAGAAGAGTTCCTATTTCCCCACATCCTCACCAACATTTATTATTATTTGACTTCTTGATGATTGCCATTCTGATTTGGGTTATATGAAATCTCAAAGTAGTTTTGATTTGCATCTCCCTAATTGCCAATAATGTTGAACGTTTTTCATGTATCTATTGGCCATTTGTATTTTTTCTTTTGTGAAGTGTCTATTCGATTCAGTTGCCCATTTCTTGATTGGGTTATTTGTTTTTCTAGTGTAAAGTCTTTTAAGTTCTTTGTATATTCTAGATATTCATCCTCTGCCAGAGGGTTAGCTGGTAAATATCTTCTCTAATTTTCTTTTGATTTTGTCTTTGACATGTGAATTAAAGATTTTTTTTTTCAAAAATTCTCAGATATTTGGATCTTTCCTAAATACCTAGTTGTGATTGATTTCTCATATCTCTGTTGAGGTCACTGGATATACTCTGCATTATTTTTAACTGTTTAAGACTTGTTTTATGGACCTACCAGATGTTCCATCCTAGTAAATCTATCACATGTCCTTGACAAGAATATGTTTTCTGTAACTGTTGAGTCTAGTGTTTTACAATGTCAATCTAGGTGGTTACTGATGTTAGTAATATTTTCCATGATTTTTTTGCTTCACAAATTTTTACTGATGACATTTATCCCATGGCTTAACAATACTTTATATGTTTTTACTGAGTTTATTCTAGTTATTCTATCAGCCAGTAGGAGGTATTAAAATTAACTGTGATTATGAAATTGTCTACATATTCTTTAATTCTATAAATATTTGTCACGTATTTTGAGGCTCTGTCATTAGCCACAAAAAAAATTTGTGTCTGTGATAAACTGCCCCTTTTCTCATTACAAATTGTAGTATTTTTATAAAAGTGGGTCTCTTTCTGAATCTTCTATTTTCTTTATCTTTCTATTCATAATCACCAATACAAATATTTTAATTTATATTATTAAATGCTGCCAACCACTATTCATTCCCTAACAATATTCACTTCTAAAAATGTCTTTGCTATACTGCCAGCTTATTCTTCTAGATGAAATTTAGATTTATTTTGTATCAACTTCTAAAAATAAGCAATTATAATTTTGTTTTATTTTTGTGTGTGGTCCTAGGAATTGAACCCAGGAGAATTATACCTCTGAATCACTCACTCCCAGCCCTTTTTATTTTTTGCTTGGAAACAGGGTCTTGCTAGGTTACTGAGGCTGTCCTCCAACTTGAGATCCTGCTGTCTCAGCTTCCCAACTACTAGGATTACAGGTATGTGCCACCATGCCCAGCAGCAATTACAATTTTGATTGGAATTATGTGTAAATTAGAGATACATTTAAGAGAAAAAGACTTTTCCATAATTCAAATCTTATTACTGGAAAAGTATTTCATCTTACTTATTGAAGTTTGCTTTTACATTTATAGAAGTATTACATTTTCAAATAAATGTGCAAGCCGGGCGTGGTGGCGCATGCTTGTAATCCCAGCATTCGGGAGGCTGAGACCGGAGGATCCGGGTTCGCGGGCCAGCCTCAGCTACCTAGTGAGGCACTCCGCAACTTAGTGAGACTCGGTTTCAAAATAAAGAATAAAAAATAGGGCTGGGGGTGTAGCTCGGAGGTAGAATGCCCCTGAGTTCAATCCCCAGTACCGCAAAAAAAAATAAATAAATAAAAATAAATGTGCAAAAAAACTGAAGTTTTTTTATATTCTTGAAAATATCCCCACTTTCTTACCTTTCTTTACATAAATTGGTTAAAATTGCTAAAGCAGGACTCAATCCTGGCTGCTTATCAAAATTACCTATGAGAGTCTACAAACATTCAGAGTTGGCCACTTACTCAATTGGTTAGTCTATCATGGCTCTGACATTGTCATGCGCCAGTCAACAATAAGAACAACTGCTACTCATAAAGTCAAATGCAATCAATCTATCCAGATAGAAAAGAACTCATTGTCATCTGACACTTGGAGAAACGAGCATGAATATGACATTCTGTGGACAGGGAAAATAGAAATAAAGAATTCTCTTGTGCGATACTTTTAAAAGAATTGCAGAGAAAAAGCAAAGACTCAGAACCAAATACAACAGAATTCTATTCAGTACCATTTCTTAGTACATAAAGTCAGGTCTAACATATGTCAGAAGATGTGTTCTGAAGCACAGTTAGTGAAAGGAGTATGGGTATGCCACTAAGTCAATGAACTTTGCCTTTTTTTTTTTTTTTAAATTGGTGCACTGTAATCATACATCTTTGTTAGGTACGAGCTGGTAAAGGCATACATGCACACATTTCTCATTTAACCCTTCTGCAATTCCAACCCCACTCTCTCCTCCTCCCTCCTTCTCAAGTTCAGTTTAGTGATTGACTTTGATGTGTTCCTGAAAGTACATCATGTTCATTAAGGTGTCACCCCTCCCCCCATCACCTTCTGTTAAGTCAAATTCTTTGCTCACCTAAGCATTCTCCTTCTTCATCTGGAGTCCCTCTTATGTCCCATTTTCTCCCTAGCTTCCACATATTAGGGAGAGCATATGATTTTTTTACTTTTTGTGACTGACTAATCTCACTTAACATAATGTTTTCCAGTTCCATCCATTTCCCTGCAAATAACATGACTCTCCCACCCTGTACAAGAGTCAGCTCAAGGTGGATCAAAGACTGGAAGTCAGGCCAGAGACCTTGCAGCTACTTGAAGAGGGAATAGGCCCAACACTTCAACACATAGGCACAGGTAAAAACTTCCTCAACAAGACCCTAAAAGCACAAGCAACTTGAAGGAAGATCAATACATGGGATTGCATAAAACTGAAGAGCTTCTGTGCAACAAAGGAAACTATCAAGAACCTCAACAGAGAGCCCACAGAGTGGGAGAAAATTTTTGCCAGCTACTCTTCTGATAGAGGACTAATATCTAGGATATATAGAGAACTCAAGAAAATCATGGCTAAGAAAACAAACAACCCAATCCAAAAAAAAAAAAAATGGGCAAAGGATCTAGACACTTCACAAAAGAAGAAATACAAATGGCCAATAAATGTATGAGGAAATGTTTCACATCATTAGTAATCAGAGAGATGCAAATCAAAACTACCTTGAGATTTCACCTAACCACAATGAGAATGGCAATCATCAAGAACACAAACAACAACAAATGGAATTTTACTCAGCCATAAAGAAGAACTTTGCCTTTATTAATGGATGCATTTTTCAGCTTTCAGTATAAATTTAGATATGAGCAGATAGGCATTGTCTATATCCTTAAAATAACAAATGTGCAAAAGCTATTTGTTTGCTGAGGTTTTAAATCATATTCTTTCTGTTTTCTGTAGCTTCTAGATAATGAGTAAATTGGTATAATTTTCCAAAGAATTATCCCATTATAAAACTTACTAAGGTTTGTGACATTTAATGAACTAAAAAATTAATAGTTCCTGTCAAAGGATGACACAGAATATCTGTAAGAAAATAGGCTTCCAAGAATTAAAATGAGAATTAAACTTTTGATTGATCATTGATTTTAAAATAAGTATATGAAAAATAAGGCTTGTGAAGCATGGTTTGAAATTTTCTAAAGAAGCAATTATCACATTCTAGGGCTTAAATGTCCCTGTATCAAGCACTCTAGCAGGGATTTGAAAGGTTCTGCCTTTGTGTTTACTGGACCGAATTACTGCTCTGAAAACATCCAAACCAGATTCCCCATTCCCAATACACACACATGTTGTTCACACGATTTGACTTCATTGAAACATTTCCTATTTTTATTATGTTTTTTCTTATCATTTAGGACTTTTTTGACTCATAAAAGAAAAAAAAAAACATTAAACATCTTGCCAAAAGTGAATGTGTAAGCATGTACCCAAACAAACAAAGCTCTCAAGATAATGCAAGGTAGCACCCTTGAAACGCTTCAGTACTTTAGAAATATCCTAGTTTGTCAATGTAATTCCAGAAATGCCTACTTGCTTGAGACTTGAGAAGAGAAATGTGGAAACAGTGGTGGGCATGGGAACAATGTTGACATAAGCATCCCCACAGGAAAAATTTTCAAAAGTGCAAAACAGAAAAAAAGACAGTATCTTGTCTACTGGGGATAATATCACAGATCATTTCTATGTGCAGAGGTTGTGATTAAACATTGTAAATAGGGTCTCTTTGTAGCCCCAAGAAACATAAGATGGCTTGGTTAAAAGTAAAATTCCCCAGGACATAAAGAGAGCATGGTGGACAGTCTTGCTCTTGCTGCTGTGTTACACTCCCAAGCCCCTATAGGACCAACCCTGGCCACTGAGGAACAGCTTCTCAATTGCAAGAAGACCTGAACATCTGCAAGAATAAACAGAAGGATCTCAGCGCTCTCACCCTCTACCAGCTGAGGATGACTCACTCCATATCGGAAACAATCAAGGGGAAAGCAATGCCAGTGGTTTGAATATAGTCTTTATTCAAACCCTGTCAGTAAGTTTACCACTATTAAGTGTTCCCCAGTCCTGAGAGATAGCTGCACCCAGAGCAAACCAGAAAGCCTCTGAGGCTGCCAGGAAAAGATCCCTATCCAGATCTTGGGGCAGGCCTTTGACGGTGACTTCATCCTGTGTCTGCAATAAAGCAAATGTGTGTCCCTTGGAGAGAGAGTGAATATGAAAGCCAGGGGTAGGACATTTCCTGCTACTTTTAAGTGATAGGCACAGAGACGCTGGGGAAAAGGGAAGGGAGGAGATGACCTTGTTTAAGGAACAGGCGGATCTCAGCAGGACAAGTGCCATTGGGAGGAACCTGGAGAAGCCATTTCGGGTCATGCTGTCTTTCTTCATCACAAGGGATGCAATAACAGCTGTGGAAAATGCTCTATTCATCAAGTGTAGTGCACAGGTCAGGTGCTACTACTCATAATAAATTAAAGAAGTCATTTGCCACGCCTGTCTGTGTTGGTTCAGATTGGTGAAAGTGCTCAACTATTTCTATTTCTGCTAGACTTTCTGTTTAACATTACCTAATTATTCAATGAGAATTTATCAAGAAGGCTGATGTACATGCCAGTTTTCCCCAGTGATCAGCTTCCCTTCCCTTCCCTTCTGCTGGGCATTGGTGGGGCAGAATGGAAAGGATGGATGTGCCTTAAGAAGTCTGTAATACAGAGTAAGTTAGAGAACAGTGTAACATGTGCTACACAGGATGAAACGTAAAATGGGGCATCTCCTCCAGAGAAGTTCAGACCAGACGAATGGGAATCATTTCCTGAGTCTTGAACATGATTTGAGTGGCTGTGATCAGTTTCTAGACAAAGTAAACCTAAACTTGATTTTTAAAGTCTGTTCTTGTAAGAATCCATTTTTTTCCCTCCTAGGTATACCACCCACTTTCTTGCTGAAAGAAGAGCACAAGCCTGCAAGCCTCAGAGGCCTAGGAGCAGATGACGCCACTCTTCTGCGGAGGTGGCACATGACTTTGTTGGCTAGAATTTGCTGCAGGAAGGAGATTGGAACCTGAACATCCCCACTCCCTCTATCCTGGAGCAGCAGCTGAATGCATCTGTCTCTGTTCATTAATACTATTAGTCTCCCACTAATATTGCTGGAGAACACAAGGATTATAAAATGATCAAATTAGTTAGGACAGGACTGAAGTCATCGGTCTCTGCCCCAAACATGCCAGCTCTTAAAACTCTCATCATTACATGGAAATTATTTAAGCAGGGCTAACATCTCCTCCAGGCAGAGGAGACAGCACTCCAGTTCATAATGAAGGTATCATGCTGTCTGCCAGCCTTTTCTTTATGTAAGGAAGATGAGGCTGTGGACCTTCCCAGGATACAACAGGACTAGGAAGGAGGCATCTCCATATCCTCTCACCCACTTCCTGACAGTCACTGTCTCCCTGTCTGGCTAGCCAGGGGGGAATGGTACAGGTCTAATTTCACTGCCTCTGTGCTAGAGTGAGTGCCCCAAACAGGAATCACGCACAAAGCCCTGGCCACAATAGCCCCATGCTCAAGCTGAGTGATCCCAGTGCACAATAGAATTGACAAAAGAGGAGCTATCAGAGCACATGAGGCATCCTGATAGCTGTCCAAGCTTACTAGGTACAGGCACGCATTTAGAAAGTGCCTCTAAAATAATACTGCACATACCAGTGAATACACAGGCTGTTTTGCTGCCTATTTTTATATATTGGTAGCAGGCACATGGTTACTTACAGCAGTGTTCAAAAAGTACAGGATAACGTGTACTTGAGAATTAGGTCTGGCATCCATAGAAACAATTCCTACTTCATTCCTTATAAATAGTATTAGCAACAGAAGAGTCCACCAAAATGACCAAAAAAGAAAAAAATCAATTTATTCAAGGAAAAAACAGCCTATTTCAAATATAACTATTTTTTTTTCATTATTGAGATCTTATTGGTTGTGTTGAAGATCAGTTCACAGACATTTCACTTTGTACACACATTTAACTCATGTACTGAAAATCTAAAAAGCCTTAAACTGATTCTTTTTCAAAGTTATTCCAGTGACTTTCCAGCTTCAAATTTGGAGGCAAATTTTCCCACAAGAGGTATCAAGTACCATATCTTAAAATTGCTGACAAGCTGTTACTTAAGTCTCACCAATTCACAGTTTTATATCAGACACTACATATGCAAATTTCCCATCTTTCACAGCACATTAAACAAAATTATTAAGAAAACTGAAAATAAGAAAAAGAAAACTGGACTACCACAACCAAAGATGTTACAGAGTACACAAAACTCTGACAGGGTAATGACCAAGGAGTGGTTTTCTTTAGGAAGCAATTCTACTAAAAAGCAACATGGGTATAGAATTTAAAATATTCAAGACATATTAAATGCATGACTGCGACTTCAAATTTCCATTTAGTATGCTTTGTATTGTAAGATATAAAACTAACCCCCCCATGGAATGTTAAGCTGACACCAAAGACAGTTGAAGCCTCCCATAATTCAATATCCCACTGTTTTCTGGTTATACCAAAAAATTAACAACCAGCAAATGGTTTTCACCTCTAAAAAAATCATTTACTCTTAAAAACATGGGATGAGGTGGGATTCCTTCCTTCTTAAAAATGTTTCTAGTGCTACTAAAAAACTTGCATTTACAAAACAGTTGATAAAAATATTCCTCTGGATTGTACAAGAAGAGAGACAGGGACCACTGATAAGACATGGTGTGTGATAAATCAGACTGGGGTTCTTTCTCTTCAGCTTCATCAGAAGCTGGACTCGCCTAGTTTTTAGTTTCTCCATTTTCTGCAGGCAAGTCTTCTTTTGTTTCTTGATTAGCCACTTCAAAGCTGATTTAGTATTAGCAATAATCTTAATTTTAGTTCTGTTTTTCAATGTTAAAATAATCCTCATGACCACAGAATTCTCAACACATGCACAAGTACTTCCATAAAGTAAACTATAGGTTATCAAATTCTCTGTAAGTCAAGGAGGACAATAATTGAATAAATGCACTTCTAATAGTGGTCTGTGTTACAGCAGTTTTCCTTTCAGTCTATCTACCTCAATATGAAGCCAACCACATGGGCCATGGAGAGCTTCTAAAGTTAAGAAATTCTTCAGCACAGTGATAAATCAAAAATCTATCCTAGCTGGGTGTGGTGGTACATGCCTGTAATCATAGTGCTTGGGAGGCTGAGACAGGAGGATCCCAGGTTTGAGGTCATCCTCAGCAACTTAGTGAGATCCTGTTTCAAAATAAAAACAAAGTTGGGTATAGCTCAGAGGTAGAATGCCCCTGGCTTCAATTCTCAGTACAACAACAACAAAAAAGAATCTATCTAAGATTCAATAAACCTGCCAGCCCATATCTGAGCAAATAAGCAGAGAGACATAGTGTAACATGCCAATGCACTCCATCACTCCTTGAATGTCAAAGATACTCAAAATGATTTGAAAATGAAAGTGAAGAGCCAGGCACAGTGGCTCACACCTGCAATCTCAGCACTTGGGAAGGTAAGACAGGAGGATCACAGGTATAGTCAGCAATGTGCAGTAACTTAGTGTGATTCTGTTTTAAAGTAAAAAGGTCTGGGGGTGTAGCTCGGAGGTAGAAAGGCCCTGAACTTAATCCCCAGTACCAAAAGAAGAAGACAAAGATGAAGATGAAGAGAAAAAAGAAAAGGAAGTGAAGAATTAGAAAGCCAAATACAGAGTCACTATAAGCATGTTGTACTCAGAGCTGACACAGTATTTGGAGGGAGAAGGGCTGAGGAGGCATCAGAGTCGCTGCACAGCTGAGGGTTCTCAACAGCGCCAGCTCTCTCTTCCTTATGAATGGCTCCTCTATAAAGCAGACACCCTTCTCCTCCGTCTATTTGTTCCTGGAAGCTGCCTGTTCCTCCCAGAATATAAACACATCTCTGTCTGAATTCACTGAAAAAGTAACGATTGTTTTTGTTTGACAAGGTCATAGCAGGGATTTATATTTGAACTACACTTTGGGGATGAACAGCCAAGACTACCTACTGGTCAAAAGATCCTATTGACTAGAAAAAATACTAATGATGTTTTCACATGTAAACTTTTTTTTAGGGTAAATGAATCTTGGGGTAAGGAACGGTAAAATTCTAACTGTGGATGAAATAACTAGTAGCTATTATACTAACACTTTAAATGCAAACACTTAGATAAAACACAAAAAGGTTTATCTAAGACCTGAGTCCCCCTCCTTACCTTTCCATCCCCCATTCTCTGAGAAAATGTCTCATTACTCGGAGGCCCTGAATAATGTGAATAAGGAAAATAATCAGAGTCCAAACTTCTTAGTATCCTTGTCTCCAACAGCCAGCCCTGGAAACCCCACCACCTGGACATCTTGTGCCAGTGGGTTTTATCATGATCCTACAAAGAACTCAGCATCGTCAAATACTTTCAGCATCCACTGCAGAGCTCACAATGTATCTCCAGATGATTCCATACCTTCAAAACATTATTTCTCAATGTTATAAGCTTGGGTCCACCCATAATCTGTCTCCTACATTCTCTCTAAAGCACACAACAGCATATTTTAGAGACTATATATTTACATTCTCCAAACTCACCTGGACCCAAGAAGTCAAGGCTAAGTCCAATAAATTGTACTGGTTGGAGGGAGACCTTTCCCCTCAGGTGTGCCCAGTTCTATCACCTAACCTTTAGCATACAGCCTGCCCTCCGCACCTGTGGGTTCCACATCTGTGAATTCAGCCAAAGTTGGCTTACAAACATTCAAAAATAAAAACTGTATCTGTACTGAACACGCACAACTTTTTCTTATCATTTCCTTAGCAATACAATATAGCTATTTACATAGCATTTACATTGTATTAGGCACAATAAATAATACAGAAATTATGTAAAGTACAGGGAAGGATATGCTCAGGTTATGTGCAAATACTACACCAGCTTTTGTAAGGAGTTGAGTATTCATGGGTCCTGGTATCTGTGGCAGGTTTTGGAACCAATTCCCCTCAGATACTGAGGGACTACTGTACTCCTACCCCATTCTGTCCTGCTTGTGACTTCCAGCCTTGCTTTTATCCTCTTGTTGGTGACCAATTTCTTTTTAAAGGACTCATAATTCTGTTTCTTCTGTTGTCATCTTTTTCAAAGGACACAATTTCTCATCCCATGTATTTATTATTTAATTCTATCCATGTTTTGCCATCCTTCTTCACTTCCTTTTATTTTCTCTCTCAACTTCTAGAACGAGTACTCTACAACCAAAACCAGAGCCTTAAATTCAACTACCTGATAATAACTTGGCCTGGATGTTTCAACAAGCCCCTGAATAAGTACCAAACTGAGCTTTTCATCTTCCCCACCAAACACCTTTTATTTCTCATGCATCACCCCTACTCTATAGCTCACCTGAAATCTGGGTGTGAGCTGTCTCTTCCTCCTCTCTAACCCACAGCTCATTAGTGAAGGTATATCATTACTGCATCCTAAATAGCACTCCTATTTACTCCTCCTCCCTATTCCAGTGATCACAATATTACTCCAGCCCTTTGTTATCTTTCACAACAGTCTCTTGCTTGGGCTCCACATCTCCAGACCTGATGTCCCTCCATCCAACCCTCCTCACTGCTGGTAAGAGGGACCCACAGTGCAGGTCTGAGACCACAGTTCTCAGTTTATCCAGAGCTCTTCAAGTCTAAAGCATAACTTCAAGGGTTCTATGGTGTGACCTCTTTTTGTTTTATCTCATCTCTTTTCTTCTCCTCCTCTCTCATTCCCTCCCCTCCTTTGTTTGCACCCAGGGATAGGAATCTGTATGCCATTTCTTTAGTGCACGTGGAAGGCACTAGGCTGGATTTATTTACAAAATGAAACAGAGTAAGTTTGGCCCTTCCGAAGCTGCACAAACAAAAAGTTTTACCTGTTTATGTAGAGGTGCTCTTGGAAGCACCTCAAAGTGATGTAAGAGTGTTCCAATTCTCCTACTTTCCTCAGATAATTGCCAGCGTCACTCAAAGGAAAAACAGCTTACAACACTCATCTTTAGGTGGAATTCTAAACTGGAGCAGGCCAGCTGTCACATGAGGATGGATTCTTTGAACATCAAGCCTCCCACAGGGGATGACTGAAATTGCATTTTAAAAGTATTAGTAGGAACTACCCCCTCTCTGAGCCCTGAGGACAGTATGGCGAGTTATCAGTGTCTTTTCCACATGAAAGATATGCACAATGACTCACTTGCTTGTCTTGCTTAGAGCTGGAAGGTCTGCTTGGGCATTTGGAAAGAAACTGAAGGTTACAGGGATGCAGAGCTGTGTAATTTGGTCCAGAATGGGGCTCTGGCTTCTGACTGACTGATTTAAATTTTGGCTCTACAATTTCCTGACTCTGTGACCTCTGCCAAATTGCTGACCACTCTGGGCAGGCCTTAGTTTCTTATGTGCAAAACAGAGATAATAATACCTAAGGCATGGGATTATTCCAAGGCATAAAGAGAATGAAGGTAGAGTGTGGAGCATGCTGCCTGACGCAGACACAATGAGGAGTGTCCAGTTCTGTCACTCTCAGGAGGATAACTGACATGCCACCCGTACACTCCCCAGACTGAGCCCAGGGGTCGGTTAGAAGAGGCCGCAGTAACGCAGTAATAAGGCTGGTGTCTCCAAGCTCTCATGCTGTGTCAAGGTTAACCACAAGCCATATTCTTGGATTAGCAAATTAAGTACTGTTAACTTTTTATCATTTCATAACCCCCTACCCCCCCCCACGCATACATTTCACTTCATTAAACTAAAGAGAATGATGTTTAAGAATACTGACTGAAGCTGGGCATGGTGGCGCAAGCCTGAAATCCCAGTACTTGGGGAGGCTGAGACAGGAGGATCAAAGCTTTGAAGCCAGACTCAGAACTTAGCAAAGCCCTCAACAATTTAGTGAGATTCTGTTTAAAAATTTAAAAAATAAAATAAAATAGGGTTGGGGGTATTAATTTGGAGGTAGAATGCCCCTGGGTTCAATCCTCAGCACCACACACACCAAAAAAGAAAATTATTCGTGTACAAAACATCCCAATCTTCTGAATCTACCAATGTTTTACTTTTCAGAGAATCCAGGACCAGTTTGTTTTTGCCTGAGTAGAGTTGACTAAAAGAATTAATGGAAACAGTAAGATTGAGTTCAATTTATTTATTTATTTATTTATTTATTTATTTATTTATTTATTTATTTATTTATTTATTTATTTATTTATTTTGGTACTGAGGATTGAACCCAGAGCCAATACTACCTCTGAGCTGAACCCCCAGCCCTATTTTATTCTTTATTTTGAAACAGGTTCTCACTAAGTTGTAGAGAACCTCACAAGTTGCTGAGGCTGGCCGTGAATCTGGAATCCTCCTGTCTCGGCCTCCTAAATACTGAGATTACAAGCATGTACCACGACGAGGCCCGTCTGGCTTTAAGACTGAATACTAACTGACATTCTTTTGTGGGTTGGGGCACTTCTGGGAATAGAACTCAGGGTGGGTGTTCTACCACTAAGCTATATCCCCAGCCCTTTTTATTTTTTATTTTGAGACAGGATTTTGCTGAGTTTTCGAAGTAATCTCGAAGTTGTGATCATTCTGCCTCAGCCTCCTGATTAGCTGGGATTACAGATATGCGCCACCACACCTGGCCTGATTGGCATTTTTTGAGTCTCTGGGTTTGGCCATACTTAAATGTTAAACTTAGTCCTGTAGTTTTTCAATTACATGAGCCAAAATATTCCTTGGGAGGTATTTGGTTTCTGTCACTTGCAATAAAAAAAAAAAATTCCTTAACAATAAGGCACTGAATTCCACACTTTTATAACAACAACAATATCAATAAAAACAAAATGTTCACTTGCTAACATCTGCCAGCCTAATAAACCTCCCTCGACTGCTTTTCTCACTACCAGCTCTCTCTGGCAGCAAACTTTCCAGACTTTTTGACTCTTGCTCCTCCTCTCTCAGTGCATCCTGGCTACACTCTTTGCTCTCATACTCCTCCCATCATTTGCCCTAACCCGTCTCTCCTAGTTAACAAAATACCAACTGTCTAGAAAGGATGAGCTAGGGGGTCCCAGAAAAGTGACATCTGTCTGAATCTGAGGCCCACACACAGTGGCCTTCATCATCTGGCCTCCATCTGCCTTCTCAGCCTCCTCTCCTACTTCTCTAACCCACACACTAATCTGATTGAGGCCAGCCAACCCACAGACCTGAAAATTAATACAGCATTGTTTTAAGCCACAAGATTTTGGTGTAGTTTGTTATGCGGCCTTAGGCATCTAAAACATCAGCTAAAGGTATGTAACCTCCTGAGGGGAGCAAGACTCCACCTAGGTACCACCTAACTAGATGCTTGTCATATTAGTCTAAGGCTTTTTACAAAACCCTCCCCAAAAAGCAGAGCTTATAGCAACCACCAAGGTAAAGGAAAATTAAAAAAAAAAAAAAAAACCCTCTAGATTCTGAGCCCAAAGATCAGAGTTTTGCACCAAAAACCCTCTAGATTCTGAGCCCAAAGATCAGAGTTTTGCACCAGGACCAGTGGCACGCTAAGCTGCTGGGCTTCAGTTTTCCATCCAGAAAAGGGGGCCTGGTATAAAGAATGCCTGGTGTAAAACATGAGCAAGGTCTCTACTGTTACAACTAGGATTATTAGAGTCTAGTATGGCTGTCTGGCACCTTGTTTTGAAGGGTAACTTAGAAAGATCACAGGAAATTCTTCCCTTCAGACACCTAGTTTTTATTTTTTAAGGAGAATTTAAAAAATCCATTAACAAATGATAACTTTGCATCAATCAAGGGCCCAATCTTTGAGACCTGTCCCAGATATTTGGAAGATTTAAGTCAGGAATTCAGTCAATTTTACGAATGAATAGCTATTTACAAGTGATCTAGCTTGAGAAAAGAAATTTGAGACAGAGCATCTCCAAAACCTACTATTTCATGTTTTGGTGGGAATACACACACACACACACACACACACACACACACACACACACACACACACATATATTATGGTGGGAAATATAAATATGTATGTGTATGTATCAGATACTTATACATATAAGTATCTAATTTTGCCTTTAGAAAAATGTTAATGAAAATAGTAGCATATAAAATACTAAAGGAAATCTGCACTAGAATAAAGATTTCAGGATTTACTAGTTTCCTGGTTTCAATCTATAAATCCTTTTAGTGATAGGAATTTATGCAGCAGCTGGAAACCACACTATTTAGAATTTCTTCATTTCTTTAAAGTGTTTTCTGCATTTCTGTTTAATAATGTATGTAAATGTAGCAAATGGAAGCTTTAAAAAATTAAAGAAAACTTTCCACGTGTAATTTTCACAAGCTCAGGGTCTTTTCCCAGAGAAACATTATAATATTCAATTTAAGGCCTTCCCTAATCACCCTATCTAATAGAAATCTACATGTTATTCCTGTAGTACAAAATCTCATCACAGTTTGTAATGATTTTTATAGTGTTTTCTTCTCACTTAGTCTTCTTAAATGGAAGATTAGAAGCATTAAGTATTAAGAATCAGAGTTTACATATGTAGCCTCATTGAATCCTAACCACAATAAGATAGCTATTTTTATGCCATTTATTAGAGTGGTAAACTGAGTCTTAAGGAATAGAAACAAATTTCTTAAAATCACAGACCTAATAAAATTAATCCAGATTTATTAGTCTCAATGCTTTGTATTAGAACCATAGAACTGCCTTCATAATGCATCTAATAGTTTGGTGAAATCCTTTAGTAATAGCTATAGGGAGTACAAGAAACAAAAAACCTCAACACACTAGTAGAGTGACAAATTGCTATATTTAGTATGCTAGTATACTATTTATTTCCATGCTGGCACTTTATCCTTATTAATGGGTTCTTATAAGCATTTCAAATACAAGGTCAATTTAGTAAAAATGCTACTTCTATGTAAGGAAGAAACATACTACTACTTTATCTGAAGGCCATTGAGGATTGAACCCAGGGGGGTTCTACCTCTCATCTACATCACCAGCCCCCCTGCATTTTTATACTTTTATTAGTGCATCGCAATTATACATCATAGTGAGGCTCACTGTGATACAAACATACATGCAGACAGCTCTTGGTGTTTTTTCTTCCACATCCCTCTCCATACATGTTAGTGAAATTGATAGTAATACCCTTGTGTATTCCTAGTACTGGGGAGGCTGGAGACAAGAGGATCCCAGGTTGGAGGACAGCCCTAGCTAAAATTTAGTGAGATCCTCAGCAACTTAGTGAAACCCTGTTTCAAAAAAAAATATGAAACCCTGTTTCAAAATAAAAAATGAAAAAGGGCTGGGAGTGTAGCTCAGAATCAGAATACCCCTGGTTTAATTCATCCTATTGAAAATAATAAAAACATTAAATAAATAAAAAGGGCTGTGAGTGAAGCTCAGAGGTGGAATGTCCCTGAATTCAATTCCCAGTACCACAAATAATTATATATACATATATATGCACTATTTTATGTCATATATGGCTCAGGAGTAATTGCAGGTTGGGGCACCCACTAGGGGTCTTGAAAACGTATCCACCATGAACAAGGAAGGACTAGTATAAGGTCAGATCTTTGACTTCAGGAGCCTGCAGAGTGGCCGGAAACTGGAGCCTAGTCTTGGTTCTACTTCCTGCTCCAGTCCTGCCCAACTGCAGGGCTCTGGCCACACTGTCCACCTCCCCACACTTCAGTTCTATCATCTACTGTGTGACTACCTCAGAGTAATACATGTTCACTTCTACAAAATCTCCCTGAAATAATTTTTAGAACAGACTGTCAATGTTTTTTTTAATGACCATTAACTCTCCAGTAATAATAATAAACTACCAAATAATTAACTCAAATTAACATAAATTTCTAAAGCTATGACTTGAATTATTTTCTCAACTCTGAGAGATTTAGAACTCTTAATTTGTGTGGGGTGCATACATATATGTTCATGAGTGTATATACATACATACACACATACCCCTTCATCCAATCCATAAATATTTTGGGTACATTTTAAAGGATTTTTGAAGGCTACAGTGTGAAACCATAACTAAGTATCCAGCTTTATTGAATTCATTGGCTTATGAAACCTTTCCAGTTTCAGAAACAATCTAAAAGGGACAAAAACTATCTTTTGTGGAAAAGTATGACCCTAAGGCTCTTCTAAGCAGTCCATGAGGTGAAACCACCCTTTGATCTAAAAGAGCCAAAGGGTTAGAGATATTTCTGATTCCTGTCAGCATTCCCAGCATTAAGCTGGGGCCAAGCACATCATCTGATCCAACAAAAATCCTTTACCTGCCTCCTCCAATGGCCTCCCCATATTTGTAAACTATCACCATCAGCTGCTTCAGGTGACACAGAAGAGAGTTCTTATCTCTATGAGAAGAGTCTCTCCTGCAGTCTGTTATTCTCAGTATCACTGGCAGGAAACTATGTCCTCTAGCAGGAAATCTGAATGCTGAGGGCAAACCCCCAAATGTTCAAGAAACACTAACCATCTCTTCATTGAGGGGAAGCGTAGGCGCTGGAAGAAGAATGGGTCTAGGGAATGGGACACAGTCCAGTATGAGCAAGCCGTAGTTTAGAAGCCAAATGATCTAAAGTGGTGTGTCTCTAACTTTTTGATTTTAGGGCCCCTTTATGCTCCTAAAAATCATTAAAGACACAAACATCTTTTGTTTGCATAAGTTATAGCTATTGCTAATTACCTTATTAGAAATTAAAACTGAAAATTTTGAATCCATTTATTTTAAAGCAATAATAAACCTAGGGCATATTAACATATATATCAATACTTCAAAAGCACTACATTTTCCAAACATAAAAATGTTAATTGTGGAAGTATCATTTTGTATTTCTGGACATTTCTTTAGTACCTGGTTTAATGAAAGACAGCTAGCGTCTCATACCTGTTTCTGTTCATTCAGTGTGTTGTGAAATTTTAAGTCATTGTAGCCAGAAAAGCTCAATATATCCTCATGACAAAAAGAAGATGGAAGAAGAAAATGGTATCTACCATTATTAAGAAAACTGTTTTGAGCCGGGCGTGGTGGCGCACGCTTGTAATCCCAGCATTCGGGAGGCTGAAACCGGAGGATCCGGGTTCGTGGCCAGCCTCAGCTACCTAGTGAGGCACTCCGCAACTTAGTGAGACCTGGTTTCAAAATAAAGAATAAAAAATAGGGCTGGGGGTATAGCTCGGAGGTAGAATGCCCCTGAGTTCAATCCCTAGTACCG
>PVLC010024917.1:0-24117 GCA_004027655.1 Graphiurus murinus
AAAAAAAAAAAAAAAAAAAAAGTTCTCTGAAGTTAAAACCAATAGCTACATTAACTAACATTATTCAGTGTAATTCAATAAACATTTATTGGGAACCTACACAGGGCCAGTGTTAGGTCATTATAAGATGGTTTATAGCATAGAATGCTCTTCAATGTAATGTGATTTTATCTATATGTCCTTTTAAATGTTATATAGAGTAATAAAAACATTGGCACAATTCAAAAGAACCTCCGAAGAGGAAAATAAGCAATGATCCCGTAATATTTTCACAAAGTACAGACATGAACTTGAACTGCCTCAAATACTAGCTGTAAGTTACAAATTTAATTGGTGGAACTCTTCACCTACTAGTGGGATAAGCCAGGAGCTGCCAGCTTTATTTGCTGTGTTTTTGTTAATTTTTCATTTCCTTCTCAAAGTCCAGAGTCATCACCCTTCTGATGTATGTAAACAAAGAAAAAATCCTAGGAAGAAAATGAGGACTCAAAATTGTAGGCGTGTTACAAAAGAATAAACGAGGCAGAGCAGTTAAGTGGCTGGGGTTAAATTCGAGCTTGCTTTGATGGAAATCTGTCCAATTAAATAAGGAACACTTTGGAAAGAGTGGCAGATGTATAATCTGCCAAAAGTCCAGGTTGCCAGGGGCACATTCTGAGATCTCTTGGGGTGCAGCACTTTCATCTGGACCCCACCAAGTGGCTCCCACTAGCTGAACGCCGTTTATCTTAGGATTATTTTTTTTTTATACTGACGATGAATTGAACCTTGGGGGGGGGGGGGTTCTACCTCTGAGCTACGCCACCCAAGCACTTTTTATTCTTTGTTTTGAAACAGGGTCTCACTAGATTGCTGAGAGTCTCGCTCGCTATGTTGCTGAGTCTGGCTTTAAACCTGTCATCCTCCTGTCTCAGCTTCTTAAACACTGGAATTCGAGGTGTGCGCCACCACACTTCGCTTGTCTTAGTTGTTAATAAGAGATGTCACATGCTGCCAAACCCCAGCACAGCCCTTGAGCATCTGAGGCCAGAGGGTCTTCTCCTCGCCATCTTTCGATACCCCATTTTTCCAGTCATTCTACTGTCCTACAAGTGACAGCTGCCCGAGCACCAAAAGGAACCGCTAACTCCGGCTTGGAGAAGAGGGAGGAGTTTGGGAGGAAAGGAAATCTAAGAGGACAAAGAAAAAAAAAATGAGCAGGAATTAGCTATCCCCGTGGAAGAAAGAGTATTTCAGGCCAATGGAAGAGCATAAATCAAGTCATGAAAGTAAGTGAACGCAGGTAACACGCGTGCCGCAGCTCATCCGGGGTGCAGCGCTGTGTGTGGGGACGCTGGAGTCCCATAGGACGAGGCTGTGGGGTGCATGCAGGGCTTGGGGTCAGAAGTCCAGAGACAACTGGCTCGCCTTCATCAGATCAGCATGTGACTTGATTTGTATTGTCTTTTGTGGTTCTGGGGATGGAGCCCAGGGGCATTCTACCTCCGAGCTACACCCCCAGCCCTATTTTTAATTCTTTATTTTGAAACAGGGTCTCACTAAGTTGTAGAGTGCCTCACTAGGTAGTTGAGGCTGGCCACAAACCTGTGATCCTCCTGTCTCAGCCTCCCAAGTCCTGGGAGTCCCCTCGCTGGCCACAGGGCCACAGCGTTTGTGTGGGAAGAAAATAGGTTGAGTTTGGGCTTGCTTGCAAAAGAAGTACGCATGAGACAGCAATTCACATACCTGCAGTTGTTCGGGTCTGAATGTCCAGAAGTGTTCTCAAAGGCAGTAGGTAGAGGTCACCCATGGAAAGAGAGATAAGGAAGGCCCCAGAAGGAACTCAGAGGGACCAAGTTACCTGGAAGGAATAAACAAAAGAGAAAGAAGATACAAAGGAAATCAACAAAGACCAGCCACCGGAAACTCAGAAAATTGTGTCACAGCACCTCAAAAAGGAGGGACTTTGAAGGAGGGCAATCACCCACGGGTGCCCGTTCCGACTACCGCACCGAGTGAGTAATCACAACATCCAGCACTTCCTCCAAGATGCTAATAAAACCTCACACAGCAATTAGCCGAGGATAAAACCCTGCTCTTCCAATCTGCTCATCAGTATCCTTTCAATCAAATCCGTGAAGGGCACAATTAGGAAAACATCTAGATGCGTCACCATAACCTCCTCTTCTTCTTTGAAATATAATTTTGTTGGTGCATGGTAATTACCCATCGCAGCGAGGTTGAGAGTGACAGGAACATACATGTGCACGGTTTCCCTCCGAAGCCCGCTCCATTCCGCCTCTCCCCCGTCCATGTTACTGAGATTGGCATCCTCCTCGGTGCCTGGTCCCACAGTTACCACAGGAAGCTGATAAATTCCTGGAAAGCCCCAGTCACGTGGCGCCTCTATTTCTCTCATGAAATAACGGAGGCTAATTTGGCATGACTTGTTCTTATCCATCCCCTCTGCCACCTTGGGGATCACCCCCTTTCTTGGTCAGTAAACTGGAAACTTGGAGAGGGGTATATTGTAAATATCACATCCTCCCTAAACGTGCCCATCCCCGAGTTCTCCAAGCTCCGTCGGTGCTGAAAGAGGGCAGGGCAGGACCGGCCCCTGCGGACGGCCGGTGGCCTCGTCCTCCTCATCTCGCTTACATCAGCAAAGCCATGCAGGGTAGAAGCAGAGGTAAGCTGAAGCCCTGGCCCAACCACTTAGCTGCTGTGTGACCAGCACAGCACTAGTTTCCTCTTTTGTCAAATGAAGATAAAAAGCCTACCTCCCATAGTCACCAGGAGGACTAAGTGAGCCCATGTGTGGCATAGCACTGGCTCCGAAAACCCCGCCAAATCCCCTGGACCCTGGCACCACCAAACAGACCGCACCCTCCCGAGGACGGAGGGAGCCGCTCGGTTCTTGTGACCCTCACGGTCTTATTATGAAGACTAAAGTCACGTGTGTATTTGAGATGCACTCAGGTAGAAATGAGTAGAGAGGGACCAAGGATCGGCAAAGATGATAAGATGTTTCGAGCCCTGGGGAGGGACACTGAGGCACACGGGGGAGAACAGCTGGGACGTGAGAATGTTGTCAAGTCACTGAACATGCCTGGATTCTAAATTACAGAGGCAGCACTAACATATTTATTATGTTAACATTTAATCTCTTAAAAATCCACACGGTGGGTTCAATGGCTTGTAAAGTAAGGTCCCTGCCAGCCAGCAGCCTAGAAATGGAGTGGGGTGAATAAGAAGCATCCAGTCGGGTATGGTGGTCCAGGAGGCAGGAGGCTGAGGCAGGAGGATTACAGATTCAAGGCCAGTCCCAGCAACTGAGGGAGGCCCTCAGCAACTTGGTGAGACCTTGTTTCAAAATAAAAAATAAAATAGGGCTGGGGGTATAACTCAGCAGTAGAATCCCCAGTATCACAAAAAGAAAAGAAAAAAAAGAAGCACCCACAAATATCACCAAATACTATATGAAAAGGGTCACAAGTAGGAGGTGATGCAGGGGCATGACTTGAGAGAGGTCCCAGGGTTGGCCAGGTGGCGTATGAATCCTGGTTCCAGTTCTGACCATCTAGGTAACCCCTGGAGAGTCAGCCTCTGGGCCCCAAGTCCCTTGGAAATCGAGACAGGATGGGAGGCCATTCACGTCGTCATGCATGTATAAAAGCAGTTGGCGTGGGCAGCTGTTCTCATTGTTATTGATGCTTCCGCTAATCCACTGTCATCCCTGAACATTAGTTCTCTCATCTATAAAGCTGGAAGATTGGGAAAAAATTGCTAAAGCCCCCATTGATCCTCAAAATCTATCAATGATACAAGCAGGGTGAGATCTAACCCAGAGGAGGCAAAGCAGAATTCACAGCCGACAAGGGGCTTTGCTTTAGGATTCGGCCACAAGATGTGAGGCTGATGAGCCCATTATGTTATTGGTAGTGAGTGATTCCGAAAGAGACCCATCGAGAAAGCTGGAAATGGAGGTGGTGACTAAAAAGCACTTTAAATTAATCAAACTCATCCCCTAAGAAATAGGGAGCTACTGAAGATCTTAGACAAAGAAGTAATACTGTTAACATTTCCAGATTTGTCTATGGCATGCAGAAAAAAAAAATGGCCAGAGATATAGATTCTAAAGCAAACTTACTAGGAAGCAATTGTAATCCTCTGGACCAACAAGAATCAAGGTCTAAAGAAAGGCAATGGCAGGGGTAAGGAAGGCTGAGGCAAATACCTCGCCCTCGCTGCTCCCTGGACACCCGAGCAAGGACTGGCCAGGGGACAGCAGGCCACCCCGATCATCTGGGCTGGGTACCCGGGGCCCGCACCGCTCGATGTACGGAACCTTCGTCTGCGTGTTGGAATAGGACTGGGCGCCTTTGAATTTGGCTAACGGGTGACAGATAACAATAGGTATTTCTTTGCTCCGATTCTTTCCCTGTCTTAAAATAAACCATGATCGACTAGGCACAGCTGCACTCGCACAAAGAAATAGCAGTCTTTGACTTCAAAGGGAAACAGCTGAGAAGGGAGAAAACAAACAAAATTGCAAGATCTGAGATTTCATCAGGCGTGAGAAGCATTTCTTACCCTAAACCATTTCCCGTCACATTTGAAAGCATCCGCAGCAGGCCGGTTCCTCAGGCAGGGAAAGGTACCTCGGAGGCTGTACCACAGAGGCTGAACCACGGAGGCCGAACCTCAGAGGCTTCTAATCCCAGGACTCCTCTTTCTCTTGGCATGGGAAAAGCAAACACCATTGCTATTCTAATATCTGTGAGAGGAAATATTAAGGGGAAAAGTGGCATAATTTGTGGGAAAGAGGAAGACTGAGACACTCGAAAGTCATGGGCTTTATGGAGAAGGTCACAGGGCGCTACTTTCCAAAGGTCAACAGGAACGATCTAAGATTCGGCTCCTGGCTGTCTCCGGCTGGAGAGTAATCAGATGCGGCAAACATCAATACATTCCTGGGACAGCTTTCCGAGGGAAGTGTAAGCCTCGATGTTATCTGATATTCGGGTTGTACGAAGTCGGGTGCATTGCACAAAAGTCGAATCCCGGGTGGAGAATTGAGAATTGAAGCTGCGGATCTAATTGGTACGACGCACTTCTGTCCGTCAGCTGCGCTCTTTGGGCGACAGTGGAAAGATGGATTTGAATTCCTCGTGTGGAAGAGGGAGGCGCCAGAGAAGGCAATTGCAGGAGGTTGGCTGGGCAACCTCCTTTCCTCCGAAACTGCACAGCCCCTGACGTTTGGCAATTATTGTGAATTGCCTCCTCGCCTATCCTTTGTTTTGGTTGTTGTTATTTAACTTTTCCCCAAATTTGAGAGTGGAAAAGGGAATGCATGGTAGAGTCAGCTCCATTGCTGCTCTTCTGTTCGAATGCAGGGTCCTGGAAGGTGCTCATTGTCTCCCACATCTTTCTAGAATCTTCTCCTCAGCACATCACCCAGAATGCTCAGGGGCCTGTGCGGTGATTCCCCACTTGGAATGCACATTGGAGTCACCCCAGGAGCTCTCATCATCAGCCAGGTGCGGTGGTGCACGCCTGTGATCCCAGTACATGAGAGGCTGAGACAAGAGGATCTCAGGTTGGAGGCCAGCCTCAACAACTTAGCAAGACACTGTTTCAAAAAAAATAAATTACTTTTTATGGGCTGGGGTTATAGCTTGGAAGGAGAATGCCCCTGGATTCAATTCCAGAATAATAATAATAATAATAATAATAATAATAATAATAACTCACATCTCCAGTCCCAGCAATCAAAAGTCCTCCTTTCATTGGCCCAGTGGTAGACCTAACCACTGGTATTTATTTAAAATTTTCCATAGCAGGACATGGTGGCACACGCCTGTAATCCCAGTACTTGGGAGGCTGAGATAGGAGGATCACAAGGTTCGAGGACAGCCTCAGCAATTTAGCAAGGTCCTCAGCAACTTAGTGAGGTCCTGTTTCAAAATAAAAAATAAGAGCCAGGTGTGGTGGCGCATGCTTGTAATCCCAGTACTAAAGAGGCTGAGACAGAAGGATCTGGGTTCTCGGCCAGCCTCAGCAACTTGTGAGGAGGCCCTCTGCAACTTAGTGAGACCCTGTTTCAAAATAGAGAATAAAAAATAGGACTGGGAGCCGGGCGTGGTGGCTCACGCTTGTAATCCCAGCATTTGGGAGGCTGAGACCAGAGGAACCAGGTTCTCAGCCAGCCTCAACTACATAGTGAGGCCCTCTGCAACTTAGTAAGACCGTGTTTCAAAATAAAGAATAAAAAATAGGGCTTGGAATATAGCTCGGAGGTAGAATGCCCCTGAGTTCAATCCCCAGTCCCGCAAAAAAAAAAAAAAAATAGGGTTAGGGGTGCAGCTCAGAGGTAGAATGCCCCTGGGTTCCATCCCCAGTACCACAAAATAAAATAAAATAGGGCCGGAGGTGTAGCTCAGAGGTAGAACACCCTTGGGTTCAATCCTCAGTACCACATACAAACATACATACATACATACATGCATGTATGCATACATACATATATATTTTAAAAATAAATGTCCCAGGTCATGCTGTGTGCATCCAGAGTCTAGAGGAAGCCTGACGCGGTGCCCCAGGTTGCGGTGGGGAGGGAAACCTGCTGCTTCCACTGCAATCCACAGAGACCAGAGATGCAAGCGTTAATGCGTCCTCCCGCCTTGAGAGCCCTGGTATTAGCAGTGCCCCGTGGTGTCCGAGTTATTCAGAAATCGTCTTCTGGCTATTGAGGGATTTCCAACCCCTCCTCCACCATCACCACCAACCTCTTTCTTTCAAAAGCGACTCCTCAAAGCATGTGTCCAGCGCTTCAAAGGGGGTGCACTCCACGGCCAACACATGACGCCATCATGGAATTCAAGAGGTCCTGGGAAGAGGCAAAACCACACATCTGAAGGGGAATTTCTCAGGAGGTGAAATCTTCGCGGCCTGTGGCGAAGCCCTCTGATGTGAACTCTTCAAAAGAGGAAAGTGTTCAATCTCCCCCTGGCAGAGTAAGAGGAGCTGCCAGGAACCCAGAGAGAGGCAGAAAAACGTTCTTTGTGGTGGAGAAACCGGTAAATTACCAGCTAGAATGGGCCCAATTCTTCCATCCGTAGAGCAGGAAAATAAAAATCCTAATGCTATTAACTGAACAGTGGCCCAAAGAAGTAATGCAGAAATATGCGAGACGAGGGAAAAGAATAGTCACAGGAAATATAGTCCTTCTTCTAAAAGCTTTGAAGATGGATTTCCCCTCGTGGAGGTGGGGTTGGAGGTTAAAAAGATAGCAACTGCATAGTTAGGCTAAAAAGCTTTCTATTAACACTGCTTGTAAATCTCAACACTTCATCTGAGGACAAATTAAGGTTACGCAAAAATAAAATAAAATAAAATAAGAACTACCGTCATTCCAGAGTACATTTTTTTTTAAATCAAAAAAATAAAAAGGAGCCACGCCTTTCACCAAGGATGCCTTCGCTCCACTCGCCAAGCTTGATTCTGGGGAAATAAGCAATTGTAATTATGGTTACTTTTAGCAATTCTGAGAAATTACTGCCCGGCCACAGAAAGCAGTTCCTGGTTTTTCTCCGGTTCTCCACTCTGGATTCAAATGTATGTGCTAAGTCTTAATCCACCTACTGTTCCACCTGACTGACCAGGAAATAAATCTGCAGAGAGCACTGTCAAAAATTATACCATGTTTCTAGAATCATTTCGGGCATATTCATCAAGCAATAGCATACGAGGCTGGAAAGACAGGGAAAATACAAAGTTACATGCAAGACAGAGAAAGCGTGAATATCGGCCCCACATTCCACTGTCAGCTCAGATTCTCCGTCTCCTAAATCTAGGTAGTAGCAGCTACGCTTCTTATATTGGAAAGTCACCACCCAAGGATATTGATCATGAATATCCGCTTCTAATGCCTACGAACCCCAAACAAGCATTTTGACAATTCTCTGTAGAATAAGGAAATTGGGTGCTTAGGACTCTTGCTGAGTCATCAGATGCCTGGATTCTGGGCGTCTGATTCCCTTTCTTCCTGCTTTGTGATAGTAAACTTACAATCCTGACTCAGTTGCCAGGGTGTGGCATTTTGAACCAAGCAGAATTGTATTTGGTCCTGTTTCTTGCTGCTTATTGACGGTATCGTCTTGGGCAAGTTATTTAACCTTACTAAGGCTCATTCTACTCATCTCTAAAATGGAAATCAGGTGAGCATAGAGGCACATACCTATAATCCCAGTCCTTGGGAAGCTGAGACAGGGGAATGGAAGATTTGAGGCCAGCCTCAGCAACTAAGCAAGACCCTACTGCAAAATAAAAAATAAAAAGGACTGGGGTGTAGCTTGGAGGTAGAATGTTCTTGGGAGAAAGAAAGAAAGACAGAAAGAAAGACAGAAAGAAAGACAGAAAGAAAGACATAAAGAAAGAAAGAAAGAAAGAAAGAAAGAAAGAAAGAAAGAAAGAAAGGAAGGAAGGAAGGAAGGAAGGAAGGAAAGAAAAAAGAAGGAAAGAAGAAAGGAAAGGAAGGAGGGAAGGAAGAAAGAAGGCAGGCAGGCAGGCAGGAAGGCAGGAAGGCAAGAAGGCAGGCAGGCAGGCAGGCAGGAAGGAAGGAAGGAAGGAAGGAAAGAAGGAAGGCAGGCAGGAAGGAAGGTGACAATAGGCATTATGCTCCAGTAGTCCAGTAGATGGGACACTCAAGGTTATTTGTTTACTCTTGTACTTTTGTGCCAAAAAAAGAGGTCTGGAATATGTACAGAATGAATACATCAATTCTGATAAGGACTGACTGGAGGGAACGCAAGTAACATTTTTAGCACTCTCTTCAGCAAATAGTAATTGCTCAGTTAATGTGAGCCATAGTAGTTACTATGTAATTTAAAGAAGGAGATTAATAAAAGCATATCTAGACTGGTTATGTATGCCAGGCATCTGAGCTGCCTGAAAGGGATCATTTTGACTCAGTAATTCTGAGCAAATTCAGTAAACTTATTGCAGCTGCCAACCACCAGGCCAGTAGAATTCTTATTACGTGGTGAGATAGCATGCAGCCCTGCAGTTAAATGAGATCATCGACTTTACCAATGAACCTCACGAACACTGGCCGCCATTTTTACCCATCATGCCATTATCACCTTCTTCTGAGGGTAGAGCTTTAGGGTGTGTGGAGACGGCTGGGTTTAACCCTTTTCCTTCTGCAGAGAAGGCGGCAAGTGGGTTCCACACTTACCCCAGGGCTTCCAGCTCCTTCAACAATTGTATTGCACCTGGAAGGATGTGATTCATACACAGATGCGGGGCCGATAATAATAATAATAATAATAATAATAATAATAATAATAATTCCTGTGGATGTGGCTCAGAAGTAGAACACCCCTGGGTTCAATCCCTAATATCAAATATCAATAAAAAATAATTTCAAAAAATGAAGATGTAAATATATTTAGAGGGGAAATCGAGGGATTAGAGCATGATCAGGGAGACCTAAATGCTTATCTTCCATTTGCAAAAAGAAAAAAGAAATCAACCTATGCTACCTAAAATTTTAAAAATAAAACAGCCGTTGTATAGGATTTAAAATGTGGAGGTAAATGCCAAAAGAATTACCTAAAATTGCGGAAGTGGACAGTTCTGAGCTGGGGACGGAAAAGGTCAAAGGATGTTGGTTTTTACATTTCAAATATTTTAGTAATATTTGGCTTTTCAAACTACATTTCTGTGTTATTTCATAAAACTCAAATTTACAAAGAGAAAATGCTGGCTTTATGTCCCAGAAGGAAGAAGCTGACCTTCAGGGGCCCACATCCTGGGGCTCACCTACCTGCTCGGTGGGTGCGAGGACCCAGCAATGACCCACACAAGGATATTTCTGTCTGAGCTTTGGCCCAAGGGACTTGAGCTGACCTCCAAGCCATGAGGCAGGTGCCCTTGAAGTTCTGGGGGGGCATGGCCGTGCCTGTCACCTCTAACAGACATGGCTCCCCAGTACCTGTGGCTGGTCTGCAGATGTCTCATATTTCAGGACCGTTTTGGGGGAGAGACTATGTTTTCATTCCATGTGGGAGCACCTGGGCAGCACCCAGTTTTCTTGGCGTAACCTAGGCTCGCCGTAGCTAAGGGAATCACTCTCAAGAAAATAGAACCGAAGACAAAGAGATTTAGAAGAAATGAAGATAACATTTACCGCTACAAATTACCAAAAAAGGGCACATTTCCATAAAGCCACAAAAGACACGCGCTTTGAACAGCAGAGTGCGAGCGGTTATTGATCCCTAATGGTGACCAGGGGCGTCGTATCCATCATTGCGTGGCCCCCAGCGACCCTGTGTGACTCAGAGTTTTATGTCTGTTTTGTAGATGAGATGAGTTTAGATGCAGAGAGATGGAGTGTAGAACTTGGGAAAGCACGCAGTGGCGAGCCTCCCTGCGGGTCCTGAAATACAATCTCTACCTAGAAGCTCACAAGTCTATACTGTTGCAAAGCTTCCAGATCAGTCTGTGAGCCCGGCCAGGTCTTTAATCTCCGTTTGAGGCACATTAATAAGCTGGGTTTAAATTAATTATTGTACTGCAAATATGCTGCTCTGTAAAAATCTTAATTGTTTTTTGGGGGGATAAATGAGAAACTGTTCATAAATAACCTGGCCAATAGCAGAGTTCCAGCAAGTGTTTACGAGGAAGTCTGATACCTAGGAAAGACTATGGGCTTTGAAGTGTGACAGATCTAAATTCAGTCTGCTTAAATGACAGTGACTATTGAAGATATTAACTGCCTTGCAAGATAATTCTGAGAATCAAAATTTAGAAATATATCTAAGGCTCTTTGTACAGGCTTTTGAACATAATTATGCTCAAAATAATGCTAATTTCCTCCTCACCCATAACTTAAAGGACCCGCTGTATTTGGTTTGCTTCTCTTTTTTCTTTGCTTGGGCTATTTTTCTCTTGGGCCCAGTACCGTTTTCCCCTCTCTGATGAATTCTTTTATTGATCCAGTTTGTAATGTAAAAATTTTAGTTTTCGGCACCCTCTGCCTTTCTATCCTGTAAAGGTAAAGAAGACATTTCTTAAAATATCTCCACATTTTCCATAGATGGTTTATAGTTTTTGTAAGTTAATCCACTTGAGTTTTTTTTCCTCTAATGAAAATTGTGTAGTTGGACTTTTCTGAAACTGAGTGACCATGTGATGTTTGGCTTTAGTTCTTTTCTGACTGGATCATCAAACTTAATCCTATGATAATTATCACACAGTGTTTCATCTGCAACTCTTTCCCCCACTGATCATAACCCATCGCCAAACGCAAGACCATGTGTGGTGATCTTATGTCTTGAATTTTCCAAGACAGTTTTAATATTGGGTAATTTTCTTCTTTTCAACAATTGGGGGTTATTAAATGTAGAACTAAATGGGATTTAATTTTTATGCTTTTCTTTGACTTTTCATATAAATCACCCATCTCATTTTTGTGTTGAGAAATTATTTTATACTATTTTTATATGTAGATTCATTCATATTAGAGTCTTAAAGGGGCATAAAATTAGATAATGATTACTTGACATGTAATGAATCTCCTTAATTGAAATGAATAAAATTACATAAAATTGGAACTGTTGTAGAAAATCTGGGACATATGGCCATAATAAATAATAGTTCCTTTCCTTTGGGTACTAGGAAGTAGTCATTATAATGATCTCACATTAATTAGAGAAACTTACTAGGAGAAAAATCATAGTATAACTCCACTGTGCAGAGAAAGTCCCTCCATTAGCCATCAAGCAGAGAGGTTAACAAAAAAATCTTCAGCATTAACGGTATAAGCATTTGAATGTTAATCCAGCACCTACTACTCGGGACTCCTAAGACCCATGAGAAGGATGTCGATAGTACATCTAGTCACAGTTGTAGCTGGTAGAGTCTTATACAATGCAAATAGTCAAAAGAGTAAGTCCTGGGAGACCATACACTGGTAGAAACAGATCATAAGCCAGAAAGGGCTGGGCTGGTGTGCAGTCAACGAAGACTGGCACAAAAACGAGGGAAGTCCCGTATCCATCAAATCTTTCAACCGACTAGCTTCATGCCTGCCAAAAGTCAGATTCTGGTACTGTTAACACATTCTTACTTTTTCTTTGTTTTTCTTTTCTTTTCTTTTTTTTATGGTATTAGAAATTGAATTCAAGAGCATTCTATCTCTGGGCTATACTGCTAGCCTTTTTTACTTTTTGTTTTTTTTAATAGGGTCTCACTACCCTCTGCTCTTTTCTTTCTTTTTTAAGAGATAGGATCTCACTGTGTTGCCCAGGCTGACCTTGAACTCCTGGGTTCAAGGGATCCTCCTGCCTCAGCCTCATGAGTGATGGACTACAGGTATGTGGCACCATACCGGGAAATTCTCCTTTCTAATAAGCGCACGTCAAGTGCAGTGTTAGAAGCTGGTGTGTACTTCATCCACCTGTGCAAACTATGCAGGAAAGCGGCTTCCCTTGGGGTCTTCCATGCTAAACCCCAACATGTAGCACCATCTCATGTGCCGGGCACTGCTGGCCACTAGAGCACATGCGCGAGTTCTCTGGGGCAGAGATGCTTATTTGGCCATGTCTGTGGTGCAAATCCTTACAACATCACCCATTGCAAGCTAGCAGCAGTTTAACTATTGGCTCTTGAAATTAGCACAAATGGATTTCCACACACGACAGTCATATGACTTAATCCTTGAAATAGCCAGGTGGGTAACTATTACTGTTTAAGAAGGGATAAGCTATATAACCATTTCCCAAATATCTGGGAAGAAACTATTTCTCAGCATGACATGAAAGTGACTTTCTCTGTAACAACTGCGCTTACATACACACTGTGCAACATTATTCCCCGCTGCACTCAGCAGAGCTTAATTGAGCACCTAGAACATGCCAGGCCCTCCACCAGGCTTCAGACATACAGCGGTGACGGAGGACCCACTGTCCCTACCTCTTGGAGCTTGCCATCTAGTCGGGGGTCTGCCCGGGAAATGTTCCTTGTGATGCAGTTGGAGGAACCAGGGCATCTAACCAGACCAGTGATTCAGGAGGCGCTCCTGCTCTGTTTCAAAGGAGGAGCTGGCCTCAGGAGCCTCAGCATTTGGTGTGCATCCTGTCAGTCAAGGAGGCGCACCAAGCCACACACTTAAAGTTCCACCCAGGTATTTTTATCTGCTAGATCTTGAGTAGGGCTGGACTTTTTAGATATTAACTATCTCCCCGAGTAATTATATACAGGGACAACTGTGACCTATGTGTTTCTGATTCTTTGCTATCAGGAAATTACAAAATGTATGCATTGTATCCATTCCATGTATCCCTCAGTTGATCCTCAGCATCTGGAGGCTCTGGTTGATACCCAGGTACTAGAATGCTTCCAGCAGCGACTCAGGCCTTTATATTCGTCTTTCCCATTTTTAATTTTAGAGCAACTTTCTTTTTCTTTTTTTTTTCCAGTACTGGAGATTGAAACCAGGGGCATTCTGCCTCTGAGCTACACCCCCAGCCCTATTTTTTATTCTTTATTTTGAAACAAGGTCTCACAAAGTTGCAGAGGGCCTCACTAAGTAGCTGAGGCTGGCCACGAACCTGTGATCCTCCTGTCTCAGCCTCCCAAGTACTGGGATTACAAGCGTGTGCCACCATGCCTGGCTAGAGCAACTTTCAAAATTAGTTGAGCTTAATTTTTTAATAACCTCAGAACCATTTCATCTTCTTACAGGTTTCTAGTTCTCAAAAACACAAGCTCACAATTTAAGCTAACCACATTTTCCCCTGAGCTCTGGAAACTTTAAAAATACTACGATGTAGGTTTCCTTCTTCATCAGTGCGGGTAGTAGAAACTGCAAAATAGCTCCAGTCAAAATATCAGCCAATAAACAATTGGCCAGAGACCGTAACAGCTCCACGCAGAATTCCATCACACCGCTGCAGTAGCAATAGCATTTATCCCAGACCACGCTGTGCATTTGTTCAGATAACAAACGCTCAGTGTCATCCACAACGGTGACATCTGGTGACTCCTATATGTTGATGTATTTCCACTCATTTAGTGCTTGACAGCTTGAGACATGGAGCAATGCACTAGGTCCTAAAAGTACCAAACAAGTGACATAATATCTTCACAGAATCTCAGAAAGTCCATCCCTCTCATTTTACTAATGAGGAAAGTAAGAGGAAGGGAGGTTAGTTGGCTTCATTGACACATTCAAGATAGGACAGAACCAACCCCAGAACCTTGGTCTCTTTCTACTCAAAGCCCTTCCACCCAGGGAGATCATTTAACCACATTTATATGATGAAATGCACTGTGATTTCTTTATGCATGATTACAATTTAGGATCAGAAACGAATCTCTTTCGTTCATGGAATGAGTTATATGCAAAAAAAAAAATCTGTAACCGAGGCGGGTGTGGTGGCACACACTTGTAGTCCCAGCATTTGGGAGGCTGAGACTGGAGGATCCGGGTTCGTGGCCAGCCTCAGCTACCTAGTGAGGCACTCCTCAACTTAGTGAGACCATGTTTCAAAATAAAGAATAAAATATAGGGCTGGTGATCTAGCTCAGAGGTAGAATGCCCCTGAGTTCAATACCCAGTATGGAAAAAAAAAAAAAAATCTGTAACCTATATACAGTTACATGTGCAACGATTTCTACATAGACATTAATCAGGTAATAAATAGAACTATTGTTAAATTAAAAACCAAGTAAAAGTTTAAAATCTCCTTTAAACTTTGGGATTACACAGAGGCATTTCCACACCAAAACCTACTTCCATCCTTCATATCCCAAGAATGAAGAAAAGTTGCCTCCCTATGAGCTTTGAGTTTAAAATATTTACATGGAATGAATCAAATCAGAGAGCTATGCAAAAATGCTGGTAAAGAGGTAGAAGAAAGGAAACTCAAAGATAAAGATGAAGGAAGAGGTGGGAGAAAAAGATAAAAATGTAGGAAGAATAGAAAGAAGGAAACAACTATAGGAAGGAAGAAAAGAAGGAAGGATAGAAGAAGAAGAAAGAAGGGAGGGAGGGAAGAAAGGCCAACTAGACCTGCAAACTTTTGCCCAGATCTTACTGAAGACACTAAAATGTATTAATATATACTGAAAACATGAGCTAAGATCTACTGAAAATACTAGCCTATCCAAAAGGTTGACAATGAACTTCAAGATCTTCAATTCCTATAGCGAGGTCTTCTGTGACATCGACTTTTCTTAGGGAAGTACCCTTAAGTGTCTTACCCATTTCACCCGCTGACGTTCCCCTCAAAGTGGTGCACACCAAAGCCAACACGTGGCTTGTCACGCTTTGCCTTGCCGTGAATTGTGCAAGCGCAGGTATTCTGGAACCTGTGGTGGATGATCTGCTTACTGTTTTTATATGACATGCTAAATTCAGTGAAAGTTTGTAGACACAGCATAGCAAACACCCACATACCCCCCAGTAAACATTCTCAAATCTGATTGTGCTTATGTTTGCTTCAGATTCCTTTTGAGATAATAAAATATTTCAAATAGAGTTTCATATCTCTTTCCCCAAGACACTGCTCCTCTCTCTCTAGAGGTAGTATATATTCTGATTGGGTGGGTTTTTCCCCCTATGTATTTTAATAGTATAGCTATCTATGTATGGTGGACCTTCATGAAACACATGGTAATATTTAGAATTTTAAAAACCTAAATGCACAGTATTATAGGAACATGTTTTACCACAATTGACTTTTTTTCCTCTCAATATTATTTTTCTGATGTTTCTCCATGTTGATAAATGTCTCTCTAATAACTTGCATAATATCCCTCACTGGAAGTCTGGGGACACTTCCTTTACTAGTAAAGGGGGACTACTGTGCTGCAAATTTGTTTTCTCGTCTTTTCAGGGATTGCCTGCTTCTTGATGTCTTAAAATTCTTTCATAAAAGTATTGAGGCTTATTGCTTCTTGATTATGTATTATATCTTTGTTGCTGTATATTGTGGTTTGGATCCGGTGTATCCCCCCCCCCAAACAAAACAAAACTCTTCTGTTAAAGCCTGGTCTTCAGTGTAGCAAGGCATAACTGGATGAAGTGGGTCACTAGGTCATGACCTTGAGAACCAATCTGCCCCTGATCCCCTCCTTGTCCTTCTCTCTCACCCTCCCTCCCTTCCTTTCTCTCTCTCTACTTCCAGGTTCTCTGAGCTGAGCATCTTTCCTCCACCTCATCCTGCTGTCAGGATGTTTCTGAATTGGAGCCGGTTCACCATGGACTGAGCCTCGGAAAGCATGAACCAAGTAAACCTCTTCTGCTGTAAGCTGTTCTTGTCAGGTATTTTGTTCACAGCAACAAAGAAGCTGACTTTCATAGCATATGAGCTATAACTCTTTGCTTTGTTGTCTATGAATTGCTCTAGGGTAAAGATCTATATTTATTCACAGTTTATCTTCAAGTAATATTATACTTTTTATGTTTAGTATTAGAACTTTGTGAATAGCCTACTTCCATTTCCTCCCTCTCTGTCATTGTTCTATTATGTGTGTGTGTGTGTGTGTGTGTGTGTGTGTGTGTGTGCATTGCTTCTACATATTTTATAAATAGGTTTTGTCATCTCATGAAAGTGTCATATATATACATATGTATATATATATTACTTATATATGACATATATATTACTTCTCCATATTTTATAAATGACTTTTGTCTTCTCATGAAAGTCAACCATGTGGCTCTTCTTAAATCTTTTTTTTTTTTTTTTTTTTTTTTTTTTTTTGTGGTACTGGGGATTGAACTCAGGGACATTCTACCTCCCAGCTACACCCCCAGCCCTATTTTTTATTCTTTATTTTGAAACAGGGTCTCACTAAGTTGCGGAGTGCCTCACTAGGTAGCTGAGGCTGGCCAAGAACCCAGATCCTCTGGTCTCAGCCTCCCGAATGCTGGGATTACAAGCGTGCGCCACCACGCCCAGCTCTTCTTAAAGCTTCCCTCAGTTTGGCAACCGGAAATCAGCTATACTGGGAGCACAAAAAAATAGACATGGGAAAATGGCACATATTAAAGCTTTTTTTTTCCTGGAAATTCAGTTATTAAAAATTTACCCAAACATTTTATAACTCCTCCCACCCTCCCAAAAGCTGGAGCTTTTTCTTTATGCTATTTTCTACTATGCAGAATTTTATCCTCTGAACCCTATCTTAGTCTACCTGGACCCCTGGCCTCATTTCCTATATTTGCTTTAAACATTTACTTACCTTTTTAAAGTATTTTTTGAAATAGAAAAAGAGAAAGTCTTGTATTTATCCAAATATTTGCCATTTCTAGTGTTCTTCATTATCTGTTGACCTTTGTGGATGTAGATTTCTGTCTGCCATCATTTGCTTTTCACTTGAGGGTCTTCCTTAATATTTCTTGTGAATCTGGGCTGGTGGAACATGCCTGTACTCTCAGTACTCAGGAGGCTGAGACAAGAGGATGTCAGGCTTGAGGCCAGCCTCAGCAATTTAGCAAGACACTCAGCAACTTGACAACACCCTGTTTCAAAATGAAAAGTAAAGGGTTAGGGGTTTAGATCAGAGGTAGCCTTCCCCTGGGTACAATTCTTAGCACCAAAATAAAATCAAAACAAAATATTTCTACTGGTTGATTAATTCAGTTTTTGACTACCTGCAAAAGGCTTTTTTTTTAACTTTATTTTTGAAAAGCATTCTGTCCAGCATAGGATTCTAGATTTACAGATTTGTTTCTTTGTTTCCATTCAGTAATTTAAAGACATAGCGCCATTGTCTTTGGCTTGCATTGTTTCTAGCAAGGAAATTCAGTTCATCCTTATCAGTGTTCCTCTGTACCTGATATGTGTTCTTTTCCATTCAAGATTTTCTCCTTATCACTCTTCTTAAACAATGCCATGCCTTGTTGCAGTTTTCCTCTCATTTATTCTCTTTGGGATTTGTTGAGGTCTTTTACATGTGGGTTTATAATTTGAAAATCCTCAGTCTTTATTTCTTCAAATAATCTCTGCTCTCTTCTTGTTAGGTAGTTACATAGCAATGCACGGATGGACAAGCGAGGGTAGACCTGATGGACCTGAGGGAACGCTAAGTGGGGCCTCATAAATGGAAGTACGGTATTCCTAGCCTCGCTGCTGTTAGAGAGCCATGGTCAGAAGTAGCTCCCTGCTGCACTGCACCGGGGCACCAGCAGGAAAAGTTTCCAACATAGTGAGAACAGCGCAGAAGCACTAAACCACGACACAAAAAACAGATAGTGACCTCCTCAGATGCATATGCATTAGGGGAAAGGTTTCCAGGCTGAGTAAAATTTGCCACAGGGAAGAGTCCATGCTATTCTCCACTCCCAGAAAGAAACTGCTTCTGACCCTGTCTCTGGAGCGTAATTCATCATTCCACCCTGGTCCACTCGGGAAGGCAGCCAGCACGCAATGACAGGTGCTCCTTCTTCCTGGAACATAACCTCATGCCTTTATCCACTGCCCTCCATTTCTCTAAGTAAAGCTCTTCTATTCCCCTGTTTGCGCTCTCCATTTGAGTCTTTTCTCTCTGAAGAAGCAAGAACTGAGAAAGGGACTACTGCCTCTAACAGTAACACAAGGGCTTATTGCCCAGGAACGCTCTCGTGGGGGATACTAGTTAAACTGTACATATATTGGGCCTCTTGAATATACCCCACAGCTCCATGGCTCCACGCCTCACTGATATTCTGCCTTTTTTTTTTTTTTTTTTTTTTTTCCCACTTTATGCTTCATTTTGAATCGTTACTGCTCCATCTTCAAATTCACTAGTCTTTGCTTCCATGGATTCCACTCTGCTGTTAATTCTACCCAGTGTACTTTTCATCTCAATATTGTTACAAAAAGTTAAATCTGGGTCTTTTCTTAAAAAATATTTTCCATATCTCTAGTTAGCATGCTTAATCTTTCTTCTACCTTTCTAAGCCTATGTAACATAATTAAAATAATTGTTTTACCTTCCTTATCTAGCCTATTAATTGATTTATCTCCCCATGTAAATTGTATTTTTCCTGCTTCTTTGCATTATTGGAACTTTTTTATTGGATGCCAGAAGACTGTGAATTTGACTTTGTTGGATGCTGTATAATTTTTCCATTCCTACAAATCGCTTGGGCTTTGTGCCAAGGCATGATTATTTGGCAACGGTTCCACTCTTCGGAGCCTTGTTTTTAAGCTTTGTCAGGCAGGAATTGAGCACTTTTAGTCTAATCCCTCCAAATGCTCCACTCAGTGCCCTGAGACTTGTGAGGTTTTCTAGGCAGCCTTCAGGGAGCAACATATTCTCGCCCTGCACGAGCTCCAAGTATCAGTCCTCCTCTCCTTTCATGTGCTTCTTTTCTCCCCTCAGGATACTTGCCTCAAATGCATGTGCTGATCAGCGCTTGGAAGAAGATTGGGCAGGAATCTTTTGTTGATCTCTGAAGCTTTTTCTTTCTTTCTTTCTTTTTTTGTGGCACTAGGGATTGAACTCAGGGGCATTCTACCTCTGAGCTACATCCCCAGTCCTATTTTTTTATTCTGTATTTTGAAACAGGGTCTCACTAAGTTGCAGAGTGCCTCACTAGGTAGCTGAGGCTAACAGCGAACCCAGATCCTCTGGTCTCAGCCTCCCAAATGCTGGGATTACATGTGTGCACCACCACGCCCGGCTTCTGAAGCTTTTTCTATATGCAACCTCCTGCTATCCAGGATCCATCCTGTGAACCCTAACTCCCTGGGCTACCTGGTCCCTTGGCCTCATTTCCTCAACAGAGGGAGTCTTTCTTGCTCCAACGAGGTGCCCTTCTCCTGTGCAGAGGCTTGGAGACTCTGTGCATAGAAATCTGGATTTACTCACAGGGCTCTTTTTACTTGCTTCCGCTTTCTCAGCAATCACAGTCCTATGCTTCCTAATCTCTAACACTGGAAAAACATTGTTTCACATAAAAAGTCAGATTTTTTTAGTTCTTTTGGGAGAAGAGAAAAATTGGTCTGACTTACTCCATCTTGGCCAAACATGGCCTTTAGCTTTTATACCTAGTCTCATGGTTTGGTAAATGTGTCCCTGCACGTGAAATGTGATTCCTACTTGTGTGCCAGTATCCTAGGTTTCTTACCATTCAAGCCTGAGGTTGTATGCTAGACGACACTGTCACTAAGGTGACCCCGTGAAGGTCTTAGGGAGTCGGTGAGCCCCTGTAAGAGCTGTGTGGCTGACAGCTCCAGCCTGATTCCTATGTTGAATTTCTTTGCAAAGGATAATTTTTTTAAAGAGAATGAATAACTCATGGGCATGATTTAAAAATCAAATAGCTTACATGAACATATGTAGCTTACAAACCATATACGTATACATCCACATCCCAAGATTTAAAATGCTAAAAATATTTGCTTACTCATCAAAATTTGCAGATGGAAAACGTGTCTATCCATATCTTGGCAGTACTATATTAAAAACAGTACTGGGTGTTATTGGTAAAAATGTACAATATTTTATTTCCCAAGAAATGTGTACTTGTGTCCCAAATTAATTTTTTTTCTTGTATTGTTCTTCATTATATAACCTTTCAGTGCCAATTATGGGCTTTTGGAGAGGAAGCCATATCAGCTTTATTTTGTGTTCATGTCCATACATTCTGGACTCTAGCTATTATGATTCGAGTAAGGAATCTCTCCTTCAGGAGCTAACTACTTTTTCAATCTATCAAGGTAGGGAGTTGGTCTGAGAGGGGATGAAGTACTCTATTACAGACTTATTTGACCTCAGGGAACCTTGCTAAAAGTCCAAATTTGATCTAATCAGACTAAAGCATAGGGTGAAACTGATTGTAACCGAAATTTCTGCCACCCAAACACAGGACTAAGTGAGTCTACTTACCTTCTCTCTTCTTTACCTAGTCTCCCCCAGTAAGAAAAATTTGTCTGACACAATGCATTCCCAAGTCTTTTTAAACTGGTCCTGTATACTCAGAGCGTCTATGAAATACATTTAAAAAATTGGGGGACCTATTCATCTCCCCCTAGACCCTATTCAGATATACTCTGCTGCCTGAATGATAATCTCATGTGTTCTTAGCCTTTTAATGATTTATTTTTCAAAGTTATGCATATACAAAATGCATGCACACAAAGAGTCAGAGAGTCCTCAAATTGTTTAAGAAAACTAAAAGCATCCCCTATCTCCATTTCCCCTATCTCCTAGGAAACTCTTCATAATCACTTTTGCTAAGTCTTTTGACATTTGCCTCTGCATTTGTAAATTACCTGTTTATATTGCTATGCCTTTGTTGTAAATATTTTTTAACTTTAGTCAATACAAGTGATTTTCCACCATAAGGGGAGTTAGTTCTCCTCTCCACTTCCCTTGCACCACCAGCATGCATCGCTCCAGGAAATCCAAGCTTTTCTGTACTTCCTAGGACAGGACCCTCTCAGATCAATACTCTAGGGAGTCCACACAAAATGTCCTCCCAGGATTTGTGTGACACAGTGGTCCTGACCACCCCTTCCTCACATTTATGCCCTTTCACCCTATCCTCCCAATACAGATGTGTTAATGCAAGTAGATCCTGATTAAATGATCCCATCATGGCGTCTATGCAAATGCTGATCACATAGTATTTAGTATTAAGATGATTCAATTTTATTCCCCATGCTTTTTCTCTTTCTTTCATTCCATTTTTTTTCTGGTATTTGTGTGTGTGTGTGTGTGTTTCTGTGTGTGTGTGTGTGTGTGTGTGTGTGTGTGTGTGTGTGTGTTTTACTAGGGAGTGAACTCTCGAGCATTCTATATCTAAGCTATAACCCCAGTTCTATTTTTAGTTTTTATTTTGAAACAGGGTCTCGCTAAGTTGCTGAGTCTGGTCTCCGATGTGTGATCCTCTTGTCTCAGATTCCCAAATACTGCAATTACAGGTGCATACCACCAAGCCCAGCTTTCAGGTTTTTTCCCCCATACCTGTGGTACTGGGGGTAGAACCCAGGGGCATTCTACCTCTGAGCTGTACCTCAGTCTTATTTTATTATTTTATTTTGAAACAAAGTCTCACTAAATTGGGGAAATTCTAAGTGAATAAGGCTCACCACAAACCTGCTATCTTCCTATCTCAGTCTCTCAAATATTCCCATACTTTTTAATTGTATCTGAATTAATAATTGTCTCAATGTCATACTTACCAATACTTTATGTACTTTTTTGTGTACTTACCAATACTTCAGCCCCAGATTTTCTACCCCAGGTCACCAGGGTAGCTACCAGACAACTTCTAATGTCATTATAATTTCATCTACATGCTAAATGACATATCCCTACCAGTACCATGATGTCAGAAGCCTTCTTGGTCATAAGCTTGGAGATCACCTTGGTCCAGTTTGGGAGGATCACAAACTGCTCTCCCAATTAAGAGATTTGTTTGCATGCACACAAACCTCCAAGGACCAAATAGGACCTATAAGCTGGGAGAACTCTGACATAAGCAAGGACTTTTGCAACTTCCTTGTTTACTCTTTCCTTCCCTGATTCATCCATGACTACCTTGATGCTCTTCCCTAGCTCATCCCATGACTGCTTTGCTGTTTCTTGTGATTAATCATTTATTACAATGTTTTGGTTAAAGCCCTCAAAAGGTAGAGGGAGAGATATCTCTCTTCTCCCCTGCCCCCTCAGCTGCCCTCTTTCTCTAATAATAATAATTTTCTCTAAAAATCATTATGACTCCATTGCCATTCATGCCAGAGACTTCCAATCAATCAATCAATATCAACACCATCCATGACACCTTGTCAGTTGACAATTGTCATAAAGATGACCTGAAAGAACAATAAAAGGAGAAAGAGAGGTGGAACTCAAATTCCAGGAAATCTCTACCCATTTCCAGAGAAGATGTGAATATTCCCCCTCTTTATACGCCTATCCACCCTCTTACCCTATGTCTATAATCTCTCAGCCCCTAACAAGTCGAGGAGTTGGTTTGCAAGTTTATCTCCCACATCTCCTCTTCTTGGCCAAGAATAAATTCTCCTTCTCCTCTCAATTGGTTCTCAGTCTTGTCATTGGTTTCAACAAAGCCTAGATGGAAAAAGACCCTTTGGAGATCAAAATATGGGTAACAGACTTTTCAAAACTAACTGGTAGCCCTGAGTTGTGAGTGTCTGTGTCAGTTCATTGAATAACCTTTTTTATCTCAATGATTTGTATACTTTAATTGATGAATTGTAGTTATACATCATGATGAGGTTCCAATGGATACAAATACACATATACATGTCCCTTGGTGTGTTTCTCTCCACACCCCACCCCACACCTTCCTCCCTCCCATACATGTTAGTGACATTGGTACTGAGACCTTCATATACAGACATATTATTTGAACTCTTTCCTTCCTCATTCCTCCCTTTTCTCCTTTTTCCTCCCTCCCCCAATCCCCTTCCACTATTCTCTTGTCTCTCTCCTCCCTCATTTACCTGAAGTCCCTTTTATTTCCTCTTTTCTCTCTAGGGTTGTCAGAGATCTTTGGTGTTTTCTCTTGGACGGGTTAGATGCTCCACTGAAGGCACTTCTCTTTAGAAGTTATAAGACTGGAGTCTGCCACCATTCTGGAAGTCAAGTCAGGGGAAAGGCCTGGGATCCTCCACATTCCCTAGACTAATTCCTACTCAATCCTCCTGTCTTCAAGAGTGCCCGAGCTCTCTTCTTTGACAGACACTCTGAGAGTCCAGACACCTCTGCATAGCCCTTCCAGAAGGTGCATTTCCTCCACCCTTCCATGATCATGAAGAGGAAACTTTGGGATCCTGTCACTGTCTAAACAGACTTTCAGCCAATTCTCCTGATTTTTCTCCTGCCTGGCTTCTTTTCTCAGTGATTGCTGCTGTCTCTAATCCCTGAGACTCTGGTGACTCTGCATTGAGCCAGCATGTCCCTATTGCTGGCTTAGAAGTCAGTGTTTCTAATTTCTCCTGCCATTCATCTATTTATTTCCAGATTCCAACATTTGTTACTTGTTGCCTTTCTTTCTGTACATGACCTTGGATGCTTATGCTTAGTCATCCTAGTGGGGAATCAAGATGTAGTGGAGATTCAAAGTAAATAGCCAACCCAACATCTTTACCTTGAAGTCCACATATT
>PVLC010024918.1:0-22664 GCA_004027655.1 Graphiurus murinus
AAACAAAAAAAAAAAAAAAAAAAAAAAAAAAAAAGAAATAAGATCAGAAATCCAGAAAATCAAAGGGCAGAGGTGTAGGACAATAGAGAAAGAAATACTATAATTGAAGAAGAGCAAGGACCTGGCAGGTGGTACTGGCATAATGATAGACATTCAGACTGTTGTAGGGCCATGAGTTTTCCTCGGTTCTTGTCTCTCTAAAAGAAAGGTCTCATTCAGAGGATGCAGAAGAGGTTTTATTGGGTAGATTCCACAGGAGAGTGGAGAGCCGAGCAGAGTAAAGGAGAGAAGGGTCCTAGGGGTCCAGTCTGCTGCATGGTGAGGCTTTTTATACTGTCCAGAAATTCCACTCCTCTTCCTGCATAGTAATTTGGATTTTATGCCAATGCTTAGTGTAATGGTGCATGATTGCATCATTTGGGGAATCTAAAGCTGTGATGTAATAGACTGGAAGTCTCTGACCACAGCTGGGCAGGGTAATAACTGTATCACTGTCCCATTTTTTTGTCCTGCTCATAGCTAGCTAGCTACCTACCTAACATTCCCCCTTCAAGAACTAGAGGCCCTGAAATAATTTAGGGAACATGGTTGGTAGTCTGTCTTTTGTCATTTCTTCGAGCTGGATAGGAATGTAGACATATCAGAGCCTCCTGCTCTTGCTTTCTGTCAAGGCAGGCAGGGAATGTTGGGACAGGATAAGCTCCTTCATAGAAGGTGGGTTGATCCAGGGGTCTCCAATAGTAGTCAGTGTCTACTTAGAGAGGAATTGGCAGTCCAGTCCTCATTTGAAGTTTGATATTCTGGAGTAGGGAAGAAACAAACTTTGTCTCTTTGTTTAAGAGACAAAGGCCAAAGAGTAAGAGTAGGAATATTTTGGCTAAAGGCCCCATGAAGGGCAAGAGTCAAGAAAGTCAGGACTGTTTTTTTGATAATATCCTCCCTGGGTAGCTTGTGCCCTCAGGTTGGCCACTGTAAGGCATGGGCCTAGGAGGAGTTAGCAGCTTATAGTAGCCTTTGAACTGCTTGTGTTGTAGGAGGATAAAGATGATAGAATCAAAGGGTGTTAAGTTAAAGGGAATCTATTTATCTGTTTTTCTTTTGAAGAGGAACTAGAGGTCATCTATGGGTGTACAGGTATAGTTGTCTGTGGATGATTCTGTGGAATAAACAACTTTATCCAGCGTAGTTCACAGCTTGACCCTGGAGTAGTAAATTTAGCTGGCAGTTCCAGGTACCTTGGTGGCTTTTGGAGTAGACAGTAAAGGGGGCCCTCCAAGAGGGATTAACTGGGACCTGGGAGAGCTGACCCTCCAAGCTTTAATAAGGGTTGACTTCCAGATTTACAGAGAAGTTGTTATCTGGTTGACTATTTCCTACTTCTCGTCCACAGGCATGTACAGTGCCCGTTGGAATTAACATAGAGAAGTTACATATTTGGTTAGGTCAGTCTTTCTTTTCTTTCTTTTTTTGTATTAAGCATCAGGTCAGTGTATAAGAAAGGCCTCAATATCTCCTGTGTACATTTTGTCCTGGTGGGAGAGGCTTTTATTTAGCCCATGAGGGTATTGATAAAGACCCAAAAGAATTTATAACCTCTGAAAAGGGATAACTGTGTTGCGAGTGACCCACAGAAATACACCAGACTCCAATGTCAAAGAGGTAGCTTTATTTACCAGCCAGCCAGGGCAAACAGCCTGAATGCTGTCCTGTGGAAGATCGGTGTAGGCCAGTTTTATACCCCTTGGTTACAGAGTTGGGGGTACAGAAAAGTCAGGTTTTTATGGTTATAAAATCATTATATCATTTGACAAACGCCAGGTGTTTGCTTAGGACAGACAACACATCTTACCTAGATGCTATCTTGTGGCCAAGACAGCTTCCTCATACCATGCTCAGCAAAGCAGATTATAGAAGCAGATAATAGCAATTAAAATTCCTTTTTACATCCTGGTTTAGTTATGGGGTGCCCCTCTCACCTTTAGTCAAAGGGCTAGGGGAGAGCTTGCCTAAGACTTTTACCTAAAAATGGGTGTATACTGTTTCAACTGTGTGAAGTTTAATTGCCAGTTTTCCCCTGGGCAAGAACTCTTAGGCCATATGGGCTGAACTAGAGCATAGGAGGCCTGGAACGCTAGTGGTTGTTTGAGGGCACAAAGATGGCATGTCTGACAAAATTTATAATTTTAAAAAGTCCTTTGTGAGCTCCCAGCAGGTGAGGTATATTCCTTTCTAAGGGAGGGCTGGAACACTTTGATATAAATAAAAATTAGTGGGTGCACAAAATGTTTCCCCAAGAATAGTACAAAAATGTGTAGATTACCATTCTGTGGGTCCTTTATTTTCCCACATTGCCTGGCAGGATACAGAGAGGAAAGGACTCCAGAATAGGAAATTAGCACAGAATAGGCAGATCCTGAACTTAAAGGAAAATTGGGGTAAAAATCTTGCCAGGTCCAAGGTTGCCCTGGGTTTAACACCTTTGATGGTGATCTCTGATGTAGGAGCCAACTGGAGTGAAAGGCACTCTAGTCCAGGGTCAGTAATGGGGAGTAATGGCCTCCTATAACACCTTAATAGCCGGAGCTTGAGCAGGGCTCGGTCCGCTGGAGTCCTGCAAGGCAGACGATTCCAAAAGAAGGAATGCCTGGTATATCCTACTTTGCATTATTATATTCTGGAAATTTTGGGTGCTTTGGGTTTTACTTTCATGTTAATTATGAAGGAAAACTTCTTAGAAACATGTGGCCTAACAGATACCGATCTCTTAGCTGAAAAAAAAGTGGTGCCTCAAGACAACAAGCATTATTCTAGAAACAGGCTTTGCAAGTTTATCTAAATTGCTACTGCCTGGTCTCCCCACTGCCTGGTCTCCTTGCAACCCACTAACTACCTGAGATAAGATAGAACATTGCTTAAAGGGGCTAAACAAAATTGTAAAGATTTTAACTAATGGATAACCTTTGGAAAAACAAGTCTGTAAAAATTCCTTTTCTATATGCCTCGTTGTAAAAAAAATAGTATAAAACAATGACTGACAAAAAATAAAACAGATGCGCTTCAACACTGCATTGGGTGTGAGCATATTCTTGCGACCTTGTCTCAATCCACACCTATCGAGGGACCCCGATCCCGCTGCCACAAGGGCTGGCCCCCAGCAATGGCCCTCAGGGCAGTCTCTCCTCCAGGAATCGAATCTGGCCTTTGCATAGAGGACAGGGTATTCAGGGTCCCTTGTCTCCTCCAGACATTTGCTTTACCAGTGTCCAGTCTTCCCACAGTGACTGACAGCTTCCTTGGGGAAGGATTTCCTGGGGGATCAACCTGGAATTGGATGTCAGACCATTAAAGAAGCCAATTTTGGGATCTATCTTTTCCTTTATCCTTTTCCTCTATATCCTAGTCTTGGTTATAAAAGATCAAGGAGGCTGTTTTAGTGTCTGGGGAAAATTGGGTATGGAATTTATCACTTAGAACTAATGCCCCATTAGGGGGTTAGGTCTCAGAGTGGTATATTTAATAAAAGCCTTTTGAGACCTCTTTGAAGGCTGTAGAATTTTCATTGAGACCTTAACCTATCATAGCCAGTTTGTTATAATTTATAGGGTTACCTGGCTGTGCTATATCTCTCAATACAATTGAGGTAATTTCTTGCCTAAATTTTTCTCAGTGCCCCCAAAGAAATGGACACTGCAGTTTAAAATATCTTTCAGAGGCAAATGCAGCCACCTAGGAAGAGAAAATGTATAGTTAATGATTTTAAGTACATCTTTATTTTTATCTTATGAACAAAATTAAGGGCATTTATTTGCCATGGATTTAAATTACATGAGCTAAAAAGCATTTGGATTTATGATTCCTTAATTTCTGAGCACTCATTTATGTATAATCCAATTTGGTTTCTTGTAGACAATATACAGAACATGATAATAAATACCCCTGTATACAAATATATGTAAAAAACAGAAAACAAAATTTTATAGCTTTCATTTACAAGGTATTGGGTCCCCACAGGTAGGAAATAAGACAGTTATAGATGCTCTTTAAAGAGAGTGCCTGACAGATTTAGAGCTTGCAGAAACCAAAGCATATCCTGTTACAGATTTTATTGCATGGCACAGACATGGGAAAAACTTGTGCAATTGAGTGTGCTTGGGGCAGAGTCAGTACATCTTGGGTGATAATCAACTGATTTTAAGTGGCCACTTTGTCTCCCATGACAGGCAGATCCACATCAAATATTCTGATTTTTATCCCCTCTGAGAATCCTGGAAAGAGATTTTTTTTAACCAGGGTGAAACTAAGAAACTGAAAAAGAAGTAACCTCAGTAAAGACAGCAGAAGAGAGAAAAACAAAAACAAAAAGAGGACCAAAAAGCCTCTAATTAGATTAAACAAAAATAAATCAGACTTAATGCACAAATCCAGGTGAATTTATCAGAAAAATTACCATGAGCTCAAAAAGGCAAAATAATTCTTTTTTGGGAGGTGTTAAGGCAAGATGGTGAGTCCAAGCTAACCACATGTAAGTGAAGGTGTGGGGTGCCAAGATGGCAGCACAGTGGGAGCCAAAGATGGCTCCTGGAGGGCTTCTGGGTGTTGAAGGGCCCTACAGACGATGGTGAATAGTTGAAAACAGCTCGCTGCATGGCACTGTGAGAAGAACCTTAACAGGAAGCCTACAGAGAGAGGCTGGACTGAAAATCCCACCTGGGGTAAATCACACATGCACCATGGCTCCACACACACCTAAGCAGGTCTGTCTGGCTTGTTTTTCCTGGAGCCAGAAACTGCGGCTGGTTACCATGCCTTAGTTTTCTCTTAAATTTATGTTTAACTTAGATAGAATTACCCTTTTCCCAACAAAAACAACATACTTCTACAATTTTTGATAATTTTCCCATTAAAGCATGCATAATTTTGTACCAAGGTCACTCCTTACAAACATAGAAAAATCAGTCCTTAAATTCATTTGGAAAGGAATAGCTCAATATTCCCACATCAAGGCTTAAAAGAAATAGGCTACAAACTGTCCTACTCACACCTCTGAGACGAATCCCCATAACAGAAGCAACAAACAGACCCTAGAAGTCAACACCTGAAACCTGCCAATGGCACCATTAGAGAGGGAAGAAGTTCTACAGTAATTGCAACTCAGTACAGAAAGAAAATAAAAATCAGAAATTTATAAACTGTGAGAAAGCTTGCAAGAGCAGCAAGATATAAATTTAAGAAGAGGGAAACCATGGGAAGGAAAAATAGCAAAGAAACAATGAGCCACCACAACCCCACAATAACAGAACTCACCAACACAGAATGACAGAGACTACCAGAAGAACAATTCGGATCCTTTTTAAAAAAAATTATTAATTGGTGCATTGTAATCATACATCTTTGTTAGGTACAAGCTGATAAGGACATATATGCACACATTTCGCATTTAACCCCTTCCCCAATTCCCATCCCACTCCTCTCCCTCCCTCCTTCTCAAGTTCAGTTTAGTGATTGACTTTGATATAGTTCTGAAAGTACATCATGGACATTAGGGTGTCCCCCCCAACCCCTGTCCATCACCTTCAGTTAAGTCAACTTCTTTGCTCATCTAGGGTTTCTCCTTTTTCATTTGGCGTCCCTCTTATGCTCCATCTTTTCCCTAGCATCTGCATATTAGGGAGAACATATGCTCTTTTACCCTTTATGACTGATTAATCTCATTTAACATAATGTTTTCCAGTTGCATCCATTTCCCTACAAATAACATGATTTTGTTCTTCTTTGTGGCTGAGTAAAATTCCATTGTGTACATATCCCATAGTTTTGTAATCCATTCATCTGTCGATGGACATCTTGGCTATTTCCATAGTTTGGCAATTGTGAATTGTATAGCTATAAACATAGATATACATGCGTCGGTCTGATAGGTTGGTTTCCATTCTTTTGGGTAGATACCCAGAAGTGGTATTGCTGGATCATATGATAGATTCATTCCCATTCGTCTGAGGATCCTCCATAACATTTTCCAAAGTGGTTGCACTAATTTGCAATCCTGCCAACAATGTATTAGGGTTCTCACTTCTCCACACCCTCGCCAGCATTTGTTGTTGTTCATGTTCTTGATGATTGCCATTCTGATTGGGGTTAGGTGAAATCTCAAGGTAGTTTTGATTTGCATCTCTCTGATTGCTAATGATGTAGAACATTTCCTCATACATTTATTGGCCATTTGTATTTTTTCTTTTGTGATGTGTCTATTTAGATCCTTTGCCCATTGGGTTATTTTTTTTCTTAGCTGTGAGTTTCTTGAGTTCTCTATATATCCTAGATATTAGTCCTCTATCAGAAGAGTAGCTGGCAAAATTTTTCTCCCACTCTGTGGGTTCTCTGTTGAGGTTCTTGATAGTTTCCTTTGCTGCACAGAAGCTCTTCAGTTTAATGCAATCCCATGTATTGATCTTCCTTTGAGTTGCTTGTGTTTTGGGGGCTCTTGTTGAGAAAGTTTTTACCTGTGCCTGTGTTGAAGTGTTGGTCCTATGCCCTCATCAAGTAGCTCTAAGGTCTCTGGCTCATCTTCTAAGAGTGATACTCTATTCCCATGTGATCTAATCTACTGTTTATCATTTGTATTGATGCCTTCACTTCTATTATTGCATCTTTCACATCCTTCATTTCCTTCAAGGCTTCTCTTTGATTCCTGTTCAGGATGTCAGATTCTTTGTTTATTTGTTCCTTTATTTCTTTCCAACTCTCTCTGCATTCTTTCTGGAAGTTTTGGATCATTTCTACTATTAAAGATCTGAATTGTTCTTCTGGTAATCTCTGCCATTCATTGTTGTAATCTCTGCCATTCGTTGTTTTTGAGTTCTGTTATTGTGGGGTTGTGGTGGCTAATTGATTCTTTGCTGTTTTTCCTTCCCATGGTTTCCCTGTTCTTAAATTTATATCTTTGCTGCTCTTGCAAGTTTTCTTGTTCAATCTCTGCAGTGGGGGTTTAGAGGTGTCTGCTGGTATATACAGGGACAGGTTGTGTTCAGTGGTAAAGGTTGAGTGAGAAGTCACAGTGATGAACTCAAGAATAGGGTAGAGTATGTGGTCCAGTGGAATAAGAGGTTTAGTGTGTTCAGGTGATATATGGTAAAGATTAGAGGTAGTGGATATGTCGGGGGATTCTGGTAGTCAATATAGAGTTTAGGTGTGGTAGTATGAGATGGTCTTGATATGAGACAGGGAAAAAAGAAAAGTGAAAAGAAGAAGCATTGAGGAGAAGAATATAGGTGGGAGCAAGGGAGGGAAGCTTGTAAAAGGGATAAGGAGGAGATTCAAAAAACTAAGCAAAAAATAATAAAGTAACCAATCATCCAAACTAACATAAATAACTGAAGGCAATACAAAGTGAAAACAGAGTAAAAACAAATAAAATATAACACACACACAAAAAAAACACAGAAAATGAAAAACAAAAAACAACTCCCTCCTCCCCACAAAACTAAAAAGCAACAACAAGAAACAAAAACAAAAACCCTGCTAGTTTGTAAGTACAAAGCTTAAATTTTTGAGTATGTCTCTGGTATTCTTATTTGCTCTGTCAGTACAGGCAGGGGGTTCCACTGATGCCTCTCTCACTGCAGGCCTGTGTCTCTGAGCTCTCCACAGGGCCTGTCTGCATCTCTCTCTCTCTCTGCCTTCTCTGGTGGCAGGAGTGCAATCTAAATGCCAGGCATTACCAAGGTGCCTGGAATTTCTCTATACCCTGTGTGTACTGGGTCCCTCCTGCATTTCTGCTCCTATCCAATCACTAGGAGGGTGGGTGACTGAGTCTGTCCTTTGTATAGGGACCACTGCACCCTGGGGGTACAATCCAACCTACATATCCTTGCTGCTCTGGCTTCGTTGGGAGGGGTGAGCTGGGTATCCTCACCACAGGCTTAAGATGGTTGTCCCAGGTGTTCTGGATCATTGTTGATCCTGCAAGAATATGCTGCCTGATTAGGGTGTGGAGTTCAGTAGTCGCTTACTCCACCTCTGGTTGCTGGGGGCGCAGGAAGTCGTTAGGGATCTTGGTGCTAACAGACCCTGCTCTGGGGAGCAGATGGTGGCTGGCAAATGGTGGCTGCCGGTTCACGGAGCACACCACTGCTGTGTGAGTGTGCACTGGCTCCTTTGCTCTCCCTGGGTTCTGTTCAGCTGCTTTTGTTGCTTTATTCAGGGTTTTTTGTTTGTTTGTTTTGTCTGTTTTGCTTTTCTTTCCTTCTGTCAAGAAATTGCTTTTGCGGCAGTTTTGATTAAAGCTCTGTGGTGCAGTTGATCACTGCTCTGGCTCTGTAGGGAGAGATGAGCTGGGGTGGTCCCATGGGGGCTTACTCTGGTAGTCCCATGCGTTCTGGTCAATGTGGAAGGTGCAGGGATCTGCCATCTGGTTAGGATGTGGAGTTCTGGAGTCCCTTACTCCACGACTGGTGGCTGGGTATGCAGCAGTGTTAGTACCCTGGGTTGGGCTGTGGCTTAATGGTTGCCATGGCGGCTTGGGATGCTGCCTCTTGGACAGGCTCCTTTGCTCTCCTTGGTCTGGTTTCTGGGGTCTCTTTAGTTGTAGTTCAACTTTCATTGCTTTGTTTGCTTTTTTTTTTTCTTCCATCAAGAAACAGCTTTTATGGCAGATTTGGTTTGAGCTCACAGCGCCTGAGGAGCGTTTGAGCACTCAGACACCATCTTGGGCCTGTTTGGTCCCAATTCAGATCTTTAATACTAGAAACAATACAAGATTTCCAGAAAGAATGCAGGGAGAGTTGGAAAGAAATAAAGGAACAGATAAACAAAGAACTGACACCGTGAACAGGAACCAAAGAGTAACATTGAAGGAAGTGAAAGATGCAGTAACTGAAGTGAAGGCATCAATAAAAACTATAAACAGTAGATGGAAAATAGAATATCACTTTTAGAAGATGATCATTCCAAAAATGAATCCATAGTACCAAATCTAGAAAAAAAATCCGGCAGTATGAATTGGACATCATCGAGATCTGGACCAATTTGAAAAGAGCTAACCTAAGAATAATAGGCATAGAAGAGGGACTAGAAGCTGAAACTAATGGAATAAACCATCTTTTCAAAGAAATAATATCAGAGAATTTTCCAAACATAGAAAGAGAAGTTGACACACAGGTACAGGAAACATATAGAACCCCCTCTAGCCAAGACCAAAGAAGAGGCTTGCCATGCCACATAATAATCAAACTGACTAATGTAGAGACCAAGGAGAGAATATTAAAGGCAACAAAAGTAAAAGGTCAAGTGACATTTAGAGGCAAACCAATTAGAATCACTCCTGACCTCCCAAATCAAGTCATGAAAACCAGGAGGGGCTGGAGTAACATATTCCAAACTCTGAAACAAAATAACTTGCAGCCAAGATTCTCCTACCTAGCAAAACTCTCTCTCAAAATTGATGGAGAAATAAAAACCTTCCATGACAAACAGAAACTGAAAGAATTTATGTCTTCCAAACTAGCATTGGAGAAAATACTCAAAGAGATTAACTACAAAGAAGAACTAACAAGTAAACATCAGAACCAGAGAAACAACAATTTCCAGGAAGCAAACAACTAAGCAAAGAAGAATAAACACTACGTAAAAAAGAAGTCAAAACTCAAAATGTTAGGAATTAAAACTCATCTCTCAATAATCACAATGAATATAAATGGTCTCAACTCCCCAATAAAAAGGCACAAGGTGGCAAAATGGATCAAAACCCAGAGTCCATCTATAGGCTGCCTGCAAGAAACACACCTCACAAGCAAAGATTCCCACAAACTAAAGATGAAGGGCTGGAGTAAGATATTCCATGCCAATGGAACTTAAAGACAAGCAGGAATAGCAACTATGATATCAGATAAATTAGATTTCAAGCCTAAGCTCATCAAAAGAGACAAAGAAGGTCATTTTTTACTAGTAAAAGGAACAATCCAGCAAGAGGAAATAACAATTGTTAACATTTATGCCCCAAACATAGGTGTAGCCACTTTCATAAAACAATCTCTTCATGATATAAAATCACACATTGATCCAAATACACTAATATTGGAAGACTTCAATACTCCTCTCACATCACTAGACCAATCTTCTAAACAAAAGGTCAGTAAAGATGCCTCAGTCCTAAAGAACACCATAAAACAAATGGATCTATTAGACATATACAGAATGTTTCACCCAACTACAGCTGAATTCACATTTTTTTCAGCAGCCCATGTTACCTTCTCCAAAATAGACCACATTCTGGGCCACAAAGTGAGCACTGGCAAATTAAAAAAAAATGTAACATAATTCCCTGTATCTTCTCAGACCATAATGGAATGAAACTAGAAATCAACTCTAGGAAGACCCAGAGTAAACATGTAAACACATGGAGACTGAACACCACACTGCTGAATGAGGAATGGGTCATAGAAGAAGTAAGGGGAGAAATTTAAAAAATTCCTAGAAACTAACAAAAACAGAGATACAACGTATCAAAATCTATGGGACACCTTGAAGGCAGTACAAAGAGGAAAATTTATAGTACTGAGTGCCCACATAAGAAGAAGAGAAAATCACCAAATAATCTAATGACACAGCTCAAAGCCCTTGAAAAACAAGAACAGTCTAACTCCAAAGCCAGTAGAAGACAAGAAATTATGAAAATCAGAACAGAAATTAATGAAGTAGAGAATAAAAAAACAATACAGAAAATCAACAAAACCAAAAGCTGGTTTCTTGAAAAAAAAAAACAAGATAGATAAACCATTGGCCAACCTCACCAAAGGAAACAGAGAATCAACCCAAATTACCAAAATAAGAGATGAAAAAGGTGATATTACCACCAACAGTGTGGAAATACAGAGGATCATCAGAAACTACTTTGAACAACTATACTCCGACAAAATGGAAAATCTAGAAGAAATTGAAAAATTTCTAGACACATAAAACCTTCCTAAATTGAGTCAAGATGATATAGAAAACTTAAACCGACCAATAACAATCAAAGAGATAGAAACAGCAGTAAAGAGTTTACCACCAAGCTGGGCGTGGTGGAGCACGCTTATAATCCCAGCATTTGGGAGGCTGAGACCGGAGGATCCGGGTTTGCGGCCAGCCTCAGCTACCTAGTGAGGCACTCCACAACTTAGTGAGACCCTGTTTCAAAATAAGGAATAAAAAATAGGGCTGGGGGTGTACCTCAGAGGTAGAATGCCCCTGGGTTCAATCCCCAGTACCGCAAAAAAAAAAAAAAAAAAAAAAAAAAAAGAAAGAGTTTACCATCAAACAAAAGCCCAGGCCCAGATGGTTTTCCAAATGAATTTTATAAAACACTTATAGAAAAGCTCATCCCAATAGTCCTCAAATTATTCTGTGAAATAGAAAGAAATGAGACCCTCCCCAAACATATTCTATGAAGCCAACATCACATTTATACCAAACCAAATAAAGTCAGCTCAAGAAAACTATAGATCTATATCATTGATGAACTTAGATGCAAAACTGCTAAACAAAATACTAGCAATGCGCATTCAAAACCACATCAAGAAAATTATACACTATGACCAATTTGGGTTCATTCCAGGGATGCAAGGCTAGTTTAACATATGAAAAACAATCTATGTTCACCACATAAACAGAATCAAAGACAAAAATCACATGATCATCTCAATTGATGCTGAAAAAGCATTTGACAAGATCCAACACCCATTCATGCTAAAAGCACTGTAGAGAAACAGAATAGAAGGAACATACCTCAACATCATAAAGGTAATATGCAATAGACCCACAGCCAACATCATATTAAATGGGGAAAAACTACAAGAGTTCCCACTAAAAACAGGAACAAGACGAGGATGTCCATTATCACCTCTTCTGTTCAATACAGTACTTGAGACTCTAGCCAGAGCAATAAGGCAAGAGAAGGAAATCAAAGGGGTAAAGATAGGGAAAGAAGAACTAAAACTATCCCTTTTTGCAAATGACATGATACTATGCTTAGAAGACCCAACAAAGTCAACCAAAAAACTTATAGAACTGATCAACAAATTCAGCAAAGTGTCTGGATACAAAATCAATCTTCAAAAATCAGAATCTTTTCTGTATGCCAACCATAAATCCACTGAAAAAGAAATCCAGAACACAATTCCACTCACAATAGCACCCCGAAAAATAAAATACTTAGGGATAAACCTGACCAAGGAGGTAAAAGATCTCTATAAGGAAAACTATAAAAGGTTGAAAAAAGAAATTGATGAAGACCTTAGAAGATGGAAAGATCTTCTATGCTCTTGGATAGGCAGAATAAATATCATCAAAATGGCCATCCTCCCAAAAAAGACCTACAGATTCAATGCAATACCCATGTAATTACCAAGGTCACTCTTCACAGACATAGAAAAATCAGTCCTTAAGTTCATCTGGAACAACAAAAAACCTAGAACTGCCAACGTAGTTCTTAGCAACAAGAACCATGCAGGAAGTATCACAATACCTGACTTCAAACTCTACTACAAAGCCACAGTAATAAAAACAGCATGGTATTGGCACAAAAACAGACACACAGACCAATGGAGCAGAATAGAAGATTCAGAAACAGACCCTCGCACTTACAGCCAACTGATTTTTGATAAAGGAGCCAAAAATATACACTGGAATAAAGATAGCCTCTTCAACAAATGGTGTTGGCAAAATTGGTTAACCATATGCAGGCAAGTGGAAATAAACCTCACTTTCTCACCTTGTACAAGAGCCAACTCAAGGTGGATCAAAGACCTGGAAGTCAGGCCAGAGACCTTAGAGCTACTTGATGAGGGCATAGGACCAACACTTCAACACAGGCACAGGTAAAAACTTTCTCAACAAGACCCCCCAAAACACAAGCAACTCAAAGGAAAATCAATACATGGGATTTCATTAAACTGAAGAGCTTCTGTGCAGCTAAGGAAACTATTAAGAACCTCAACAGAGAACCCACAGAGTGGGAGAAAATTTTTGCCAGCTACTCTTCTGATAGAGGACTAATATCTAGGATATATAGAGCAACATCATTAGCAATCAGAGAGATGCAAATCAAAACTACCTTGAGATTTCACCTAACTCCAATCAGAATGGCAATCATAAAAAACATGAACAACAACAAATGCTGGCGAGGGTGTGGAGAAGTGAGAACCCTAATATATTGTTGGTGGGATTGCAAATTAGTGCAACCAGTTTGGAAAACCGTATGGAGGATCCTCAGACGAATGGTAACGAACCTACCATATCACCCAGCAATACCACTTCTGAGTATCTACCCAAAAGAATGGAAACCAAACTATCAGACCGACGCATGTGTATCTATGTTTATAGCTGCACATATCTATGTTTACAGCAGCTACTTGAAGAGGGCATAGGCCCAACACTTCAACACAGGTAAAAACTTTCTCAACAAGATCCTCAAAGCACAAGGTACTCAGAGGAAGATCAATACATGGGATTGCATTAAACTGAAGAGCTTCTGTGCAGCTAAGGAAAATATCAAGGACCTCAACAGAGAGCCCACAGAGTGGGAGAAATTTTTTCCAGCTACTCTTCTGATAGAGGATTAATATCTAGGATATACAGAGAACTCAAGAAACTCACAGCTAAGAAAACAAATAACCCAATCCAAAAATGGGAAAAGAATCTAAATAGACACTTCACAAAAGAAAAAATACAAATGGCCAATAAATGTATGAGGAAATGTTTTACATCATTAGCAATCAGAAAGATGCAAATCAAGCCGGGCATGGTGGCACAGGCTTGTAATCCCAGCATTTGAGAGGCTGAGACCAGAGGATCCAGATTCACGGCCAGCCTCAGCTACCTAGTGAGGCACTCCGCAACTTAGTGAGACCTTGTTTCAAAATAAAGAATAAAAAATAGGGCTGAGGGTATAGCTTGGAGGTAGAATGCCCCTGAGTTCAATTCCCAGTACTGCAAACAACAACAAAAACAAAAACAAAACAAAACAAAATAAAAACAAAAAAAAGAGAAGAAAAAAAAAACAAAAAAAGAAAGATGCAAATCAAAACTACCTTGAGATTTCACCTAACCCCAACTACAAAGGCAATCATCAAAAACACAAACAACAACAAATGCTGGCGAGTATGTGGAGAAGTGGGAACCCTAATACATTGTTGGTGGGATTGCAGATTAATGCAACCACTTTGGAAAACAGTATGGAGGATCCTCAGACGAATGGGAATGATCTTACCATATGATCCAGCAATACCTCTTCTGGGTATCTACCCAAAAGAACGGAAACCAAACTATCAGATCGACACTTGTGTATCTATGTTTATAGCTGCACAATTCACAATTGCCAAACTATGGAATCAGCCGAGATGTTCATCAACAGATGAATGGATTACAAAACTATGGGATATGTACACAATTGAATTTTACTCAGCCATAAAGAAGAACAAACTCATGTTATTTGCAGGGAAATGGATGGAACTAGAAAACATTATGTTAAGTGAGATTAGTCAGTAACAAAAAGTAAAAAATCATATGCTCTCCCTAACATGTGGAAAGTAGGGAGAAAATGCGACATAAGAGGGACTCCAGATGAAGAAGGAGAAACCTTAGATGAGCAAAGAAGTTGACTTAACAGAACGTGATGGGGGGAGGAGGGACATCCTAATGCATATGATGTACTTTCATAAACATGTCTAAGTCAATCACTAAACTGAACTTGAGAAGGAGGGAGGGCAAGGGAATGGGGTGGGAGTTCGGGAAAGGTTAAATGATAAATGTGTGCATGTATGCCTTTACCAGCTTGTACCTAACAAAGATGTATGATTACAATGTACCAATTAAAAAATAAAGCATGAGCCGGGCGTGGTGGCGCATGCTTGTAATCCTAGCTTTCGGGAGGCTGAGACCGGAGGATCCGGGTTCACGGCCAGCCTCAGCTACCTAGTGAGGCACTCCGCAACTTAGTGAGACTCGGTTTCAAAATAAAGAATAAAAAATAGGGCTGGGGGTATAGCTCGGAGGTAGAATGCCCCCGAGTTCAATCCCCAGACCCACAAAAAATAAATAAATAAATAAATAAATAAAATAAAGCATGAATAATTTTGTATATAAAATTGTATATTATTTAGAAACCCAATTTCTGGCAGCCTCTGTTGTCTTTAGTAAAGACCCCCAAGAAAATTCATCTTGTCTATGTTATCTTAGATTTTAAGAAGCCAACAGCATTTTAAAGCATTCATTATATTTTGGATTACCAAATTAAATTTTATCAGTTATAGGTTACCTCTGAAATCAAGAAATAGTCAAGAAATATTAATATCTTAAATCACTTTTTCCTTTTAGCAACACTTTTCAAACCATGAACCTTATTGGCTTGTTATCATGGAAGAAAAAGCATTTATTAGACTATGTGGTCTGGAGCAATTTTTTTTTTTCCGGTACTAGGGATTGAACTAAGGGGCATTCTACCTCTGAGCTACACCCCGAGCCCTATTTTTTATACTTTATTTTGTAATAGGGTCTTACTAAGTTGCGGAGGCCTCACTAGGTAGCTGAGTCTGGCCGAGAACCCGGATCCTCCAGTCTCAGGTCCCAAGTGCTGGGATTACAAGCGTGCGCCACCACACCTGGCTGTCTAGAGCAATTTAAAAATGGTGTCTATGTGAAAATTGAGTTAAAATGGCATCAATGGGGCCAGAAGAAGGAAGCTTTCCTTCCATTAAGATAACTTGCCTGGATCGTAAAATGGCATCAGGCTACACTCTGTGGAGTCAGCCTGAAACATCAGAGGAATGGGTAGGGGAAGAGAACTGCCTACTGGAGCCACCAAGAATGGTAAATGGGGACATGGGGATGAGAGAGCCAAGTGGATAATGCCCTTCTCATGGATTAAGACAAAAAAAAATAAATTAGTGATAATAAAACCAAAATAAAACAACAACAACACAAACATGGCCCGGAGTTTAAAAACAGCAGAGGACCAGGTTTGGGGGAAAGGGCCCACTTGGCAACCTGGTGTGCAGAATTCAAACAGGGGCAGGAAGAATCAGGGGGGAAAGAGCTAGTCAAGTGGCAGGGAGAATTAGCATCCCAGAATCCAAAAAGCGGTGGAGACTGTAAGGGCAGAGCCAGGCACCTGGTGGCATCTTACCTTGTATATGTTCCATTCTCCACACCACTTATGTTATAGGGCCACAAGTTGTCCTCTATTCTTGTGTCCCTGAAAGAAAGATTTCATTTGGAGGATGCATATAGGGTAGACACAAAGAGGCTTTATTGGGCAGGTTCCACAGGAGGATTGCTGAGCAGAGTAAAGGAGAAAGGGCCAAAAAGGGGTCCAGTCTGCTGTATGGTGAGTCTCTTATACAGTCCAGAAATCCCACGTAGTAATTTGGGTTTGCGGCTGCTCATGATTGTGTCATGTGGGAAATCTAAAGCTGTGATGTCATAGGCTGGAAGTCCCTGACCACAGCTGGGCAGGTCAGTGACTTAATTTTTTTGTTTTGCTCATAGCTAGCTAGCTACCTAATGAGACCAATAAAATAGAATAGAGTCCAGGAGTAAACCCTCCCATATATGGTCAGATGGTTTTGAACAAGAGTGCCAAGGCCAATCAGTAGGGAAAGGACAGTTTTTTGAAACAGATTTTGAAACAAATTGTTAGAAACAGATTTTAGAGAAGCTGCAAAACAAAAAAACTCATGAAACCAAAAGTAACTGGCAAAACAATTACTTTTGCACAGAAGGGTACATGCACACTGGGAGGGCAGTCTGCTTAGCCTTTTATCTCCTAAGGTGAAAGCCACTGTGCCATTTCTGATTGGTTGGTATATGACTTTTACAATCTAATCTGATTGGCTAGTTTTTAGGGGGCAAATTTTACAAAAGGAGAAACATGAAATCAGTAGAGCCGAGAGTGGAACATAGAGATACGTGTACAAAAGTTACAAAATGGTGTCTAGGCTGCAGTGACAAAGTGGAAGTCTGCCAGTTTCTATGTGATCTTGTGACTTCGACTTAGATAGAAAAGATTGCTTTCCTTTCTTACAAAATGATGCTGGGAAACTAGATGTCCACATGCAAAAGAATGATATGGTACCCTTACCTTTCACAATATATAAGAATTAACTCAAAATGGAGCAGCAATCTGAAAGTAAGAGCTAAAACTATAATGTGCTAGTATTAAAAAATGCTCTGGTATTAATTTCCAAAGTGTAAAAAGCAATCAGAGACTGGGTGCTGCACAGGCACTCAGCCAGGGAAGGGTGGCAGCTGTTCACACTGTGGGGCTCCCCTCTCCCCTCTGCCCTTTTTCCTGTTCACCCATAGTAGAGCCTTTAGCCTTAAAAATATATAGAGACAATTGAAAACCCTAAGATCACAGTGACTCTACCTGGCTCACTTCAGAGCCATAAAGAAAGCAAGAGCCTTTTGCCTTGCTCTTAGAGATCACGCACAACTACAATGGCTGTAATTTGTGCCTCTATTTCTTTCCTATTCTTTGGGACCTGGAAAGGTAAACTCTGTGTGCTGCTTCAAAGCCCCCATAGTTGATGAGCAACCAATACAGCCCAATACAATATGGGTAAAAGCAAGGTAGATCATTGACCCCCGTGCTTAGTAAGCACACTGTCCAGAGACAAGAAGGCACCACCTGGCTAAGGAATAAGTTACTAGTCCATTGCCTTGAATGGCACGCTACTTTTCTTCTCTTCCCTTTCTATTTCCTACTGACTTTGTGATAAAGGTTTTTATTAAAGACGTCTATTAGTTTCAATTTCCCAATTCAATTTGTTGTCTTTGAATTGAGGAAAAGAGCCCCCAACACCATTACAACCATAACATATAGCATTCTTCGAAGAAAATGGAGAATTTTTATGACATTGAATTTGGCAATTATTTCTCTGATATAACATCAAAAACACAGTCAGCAAAAGATAAAAGAGAAAACTTTGGAAATAATCAAAATTTGAAACATTCATGTACCAAAGGACACAATCAGCACAGTGAAAAGGTAACCTATTAAAATATTTACAGATCATATACCTGACAAAGGATTAATAGAATATATAAAACACTCTTACTACTCAATAATAAAAAGACTACCCAAAACTGGATGAAGGACTTGAAAAAAACATTTCTCCAAAGAAGATATACAAATGTTCTATAAGCACATGAAAAAATTATTGCTCTTTGTTGAAAAGGTGACTGATAAACCAGGCATGGTGGCACCTCCACTGGTCCTTGCACACTGAGGTTGAGGTGGGAGGATCAACTTGAGTCCAGGAGTTTGAGACCAGTATGGGCAACATAGCAAGACTCAATCACAAAAACAAAATAATACATCACTGGTCATTAGGGAAATGCAAATTAAAACTACAATGAGATAATGTTACACCTAACAGGATGACTATTAAATATAAAACAAAAACAACAAATAAAAAATAACAACTGCTGGGAAGAATGCAGGTAAATTGGACCCTGTGCATTGCTGGTGGGATTGTAAAGCAGTGCATAGAATTACCACATGATCTAGCAACTTGACTTCTAAGTATAAACCCCAAAGAACTGAAAGCAGGAACTTGAACAGATGTGAGTATACACACACACACACACACACACACACACACACACACACACACATATATATCAGCATTATTCACAATATTCAAAGGTAGAAATAACCCAAACATCTATTGGCAAATGGATACACATGCCGGATGTGATGGTGTACTCTTGCAATCCCAGAACAAGCTGAGACAGGAGGATCCTAGGTTCATGGCCAGCCTTGGCAACTTAGTGAGGCCCTCCTCTACTTAGTGAGACCCTAATTCAAAATAAAGAATAAAATAGGGCTGGAAGTGTAGCTTGAAGTAGAATGCCTGTGAGTTGCATCTCTAGTACCACACACACACACACACACACACACACACACACATGCACTAACAAAAAACACAAATGGATATACACAGTGTAATATAAACATAGAATTACAGATTATTCAGCACTTAAAAAGTAATGAAGCCGGGTGTGGTGGCGCACGCTTGTAATCCCAGCATTCGGGAGGCTGAGACCGGAGGATCTGGGTTCGTGGCCAGCCTCAGCTGCCTAGTGAGGCACTCTGCAACTTAGCGAGACCCAGTTTCAAAATAAAGTATAAAAAATAGGGCTGGGGGTGTAGCTCGGAGGTAGAATGCCCCTGAGTTCAATCCCCAGAATCGCAAAAAAAAAAAAAAAAAAAAAAGTAATGACACTCTGAACTACATTATGATGCACCAATAAAAGTAAAAAAAGGAATTAAATTCTGATGTGTGAATAAATGTTGAGGAGTTAAATGAAACAAGTCAGACACCAAATGAAAATATTGTATGACTTCATTTATGTGAGTTTCCTATGAATACTTAAATTCTTAGAGAAAGAAAAGAAAGAATAGCAGATACCAGCAGTTAGGAGGAGAGGAAAATGAGTTGTTACTAAATGGGCACAGAATTTCTGATTGGGGTGATGGAAATGTTTTGGAAATAGATTATGGTGATGATTACATACCACCTCTCGGTGTGTGTGCTTAATGTCGCTGTGTAAAATGAATTGCACACTTAAAAAGGACAAAAATGGTAAATTTTACATGTATTTTACCACAATAGAAATGAAAAAGAAGCAAATTGTTCATTGTTTAAAAATATGAAAGAAAAGGGTTTTTTTTTGTGGTACTGGGGATGGAACCTGGGGGCATTCTACCTCCAAGATACAGCCGTAGTACTATTTTTTTATTCTTTATTTTAAAACAGGGTCTCAGCCGGGCGTGGTGGCGCACGCTTGTAATCCCAGCATTTGGGAGGCTGAGACCGGAGGATCCGGGTTCGAGGCCAGCCTCAGCTACCTAGTGAGGCACTCCGCAACTTAGTGAGACCCAGTTTCAAAATAAAGAATAAAAAATAGGGCTGGGGGGTATAGCTCGGAGGTAGAATGCCCCTGAGTTCAATCCCCAGTACTGCAAAAAAAATAAAATAAAATAAAAAAATAAAACAGGGTCTCACTAAGTTGCGGAGGGCCTCACTAAAGAGCTGAGGCTGGCCATAAACCTGGATCCTCCAGTCTCAGCCTCCCAAGTAGTGGGATGACAAGCATGTGCCACCACTCCTGGCTGAAAGAAAAGCTTTAAAATACAGAAAAATTTAAGGCTGGAGTTTGGCACAGTGGTGCACATCTGTAATCCCAGTATTTGGGAGTCTGAGACAGGAGAATCACGTGTTTGAAATCAGTCTTAGAAATTCTGTAAGGATCACATCAACTTAGTGATATCTTGTTTCCAAATAAAATAAAAATAGGGCTGGGGGTGTAGCTTGAAGGTAGAGGTAGAATGCACCTGGATTCAATCCCTAGCCCCACAAACAAACAAACAAAAAGAAAGAAGGAAGGAAAGAAAGAAAAATTTAAACTGGGTGTGGTGGCACACTCCTGTAAATTCTAATGCCTGGGAGGCTGACTAAGGAGGATCACAGGTTTGAGGCTATCCTTAGCATGTTAGTGAGGCTTTCAGCAACTTAACCAGAGCTTGCTTAAAATAAATAAATAAACAAATAGATAAACAAACAAACAAACAAATAAATAAATAGAGCTGGGCATGGTGGCGCACGCTTGTAATCCCAGCATTTGGGAGGCTGAGACTGGAGGATCTGGGTTCGAGGCCAGCCTCAGCTACCTAGTGAGACACTCTGCAACTTAGTGAGACCCTGTTTCAAAATAAAGAATAAAAAAAATAGGACTTGGGGTATATCTCAGAGGTAGAATGCCCCTGAGTTCAACCCCCAGTACTAATAAATAAATAAATAAATAAATAGGCCTGAGGGTGTAGCTCAGAGGTAGAATGTCCCTGGATTCAACCCCCTCCCCACACACACTGATACCCCTAAACCTCGTTTGTGATTGGGGAGGGCATGTTTCTGCAGAGGCGCTGACCTAAGCACCACAGTCCTCTCCACATGGCCACTTCTGGAGCCATCGTCCCTCCTTCCTATAAGCCACCAACTGGAAAGTGTGGCCCCTGACGCTTACTCTGATGGACAGTCCCCATCATGCCAGCCTTCCTCAAATGTATGGGATCCTGCTCCTTCACCTTTAAGGTTCCTTAGATGTGGGGCTCCATAGGGCCACAAACTTGGACTCTGCACCCCCACTAATGCAGCTGCCCCATCAGCACCATATGTTGTTGGCTTCTTTGTGGTCACAAGGGAAATCCTTTGGGTGTGTCCAGAAAGCAAGGGGTGTGGATAGGAAGTCTAAGGCCCTTGGGATAATCAAGTGACCAGGGAGCCAGTGCCAGGAAGGAAAAAGGTTACAGCCACAGCCACAGCTCAAAATACAGGTGAGAAATTCAGGTCAGTGTATTGTAAAAATAACAAAAGTAAGTTCACATTAGAATGATGTTTCAGAAAAATCATTTCACAATATCTGAACTGGGAAACTGATGTAACAGATCTTTCAAAGGGTCTTTGGAGAGAATCTGCTCCCATGTCTGTGGGAAAGAATTTTAAACAAATTTTCTCATTACTCAAAAGAAAGGATGTTGCTGGGCGTGCTGGTGCATGCTTGTAATTCCAGTACTTGGAAGGCTGAGACAGACAATCTCAGGTTCATGGCCAGCCTCAGCAACTTAGTGAGGCTATTCACAACTTAGTGAGACCTTGTTCCAAAAAAAAAAAAAAAAAAAAAATAAAATCAGGCTGGGAGGTGTATCTTGGATGTAGAATACCCCTGGGTTCCATCCCCAGTACCACAAAACAAAACAAAGAAAGGATTTTTTTTTTTTTTTTTTTTACAGTACTGAGAATGGAACCCAGGGGCATTCTACCTCTGAGCTACACCCTCAGCCTATTTTGAAACAAGGTCTCACTAAGTTGTGGAGGGCCTCACAAGTTGCTGAGGCTGGCTGTGAACCTGTGATCCTCCTGTCTCAGTCTCCAAAATATTGGGATTACAAGTATGTGCCACCACCCCCAGCTTAAGAAAAGATGTTTTTAAACTCTCTGAAAGGACAAAATAGATGGCTTAGAATAGCTTTCATTGGAAAAAAAAAAAAAAGAATAGCTTTCATTGGTCAAAGGGTGACAATTTAAGCAAGAAAAAAAAGCAACTGTTACTTATTGGGACAATTTGAATCCATAATTAATTATTCTCATAGTTATTTTATAAGAAATATAAAAAGGAGCCAGGTGTGATGGCGCACACTTGTAATCCCAGTACTTGGAGGCTGAGACGGGAAGATCTGGGTTTGAGGCCAGCCTCAGCTACTTAGTGAGGCTCTCTGCAGCTTAGTGAGACCCTGTTTCAAAAATAAAGAATAAAAAATAGGACTGGGGGTGTAGCTCGGAGGTAGAATGCCCCTGGGTTCAATCCCCAGTACCGCAAAAAGAAAAGAAAAAAGATATATAAAAAGGTCCTTAAATGCAAAAGAAGAGAACCCATAAGAGGTTGATGTTTATGAACTTTAACAAGACAAGTCTGTAAACTGAGGGAATCCCATCTTTTATTCCCAGTGTATGTGTCAGGAGGCCCAGATCCACCTTTGCTTCTAAGAGGGGAAGAACCCCTGATTACTAGCAGGAAACCCTGACTGCTAAAAACTCAGAAAAGGTCAGGACCCTGCCAACAACACAGAG